>VANL01000475.1:0-33119 GCA_006352455.1 Brachionus sp. 'Tiscar' | reverse complement strand
GAGTCATTTTTGAGAAGTCTATTTTTTAAATTCTCAGGTGAGTTATGATAGAACAAAATCTTAAAAGAGAATGATAATATTCAATAATTATAAGCATTTAAAAAGAAGATAGTTAGCTTAGATAAATGAAAAAAATTGCCAGAACAAGAACTGGATCAAGAACAAATGTTCATGAAAATTAATTGAAAAAATCCATTTTAAATTTTATTTACATAATTATTAAAAAGTAAATTTTGGATCAATATCCACTTCTTTTCTAAAATCAAAGTTTCTAAAACTGTAAAATTTTAATGAATATTTAGAAATAAAATTTAAAAAAATTTTATTCAAGAATATTTGCATGAAAAACCGATTATTTTTTTTGATTTTATTTTTACTCAACATACTTAAAACAAAGGTCTATCTGAATTTGCAAAAAATTTTAATTTATTTCTTAAAATGAAAAAAAATATTTTTCAATTAATTTTTTTATTTAATTACATTCTGAGACTCTGATTTTTTTTTAAATAATTAAGAATTTGAAAAATGGCTGATGGTGTAATACCAGGTATCCTAGACGCAGCTCCAAGCGACGAAGGTTTATGAGCAAAAAGTTTTTCTTTAGCTTCAAAGGATATATTTATTTTTCCATAATCAAAATCAATAGGCAATTGAATCGATTCATTTTTTCTAATATCATCCATTTCGGAATTTTGTTTTCTTTCTTCTGCCGAGTACACACAATAAATTTTAATTCTTTCAGCTAATTTTTCATCCTCA
The DNA here is from genome assembly GCA_006352455.1 of Brachionus sp. 'Tiscar'. Classification (NCBI taxonomy): domain Eukaryota; kingdom Metazoa; phylum Rotifera; class Eurotatoria; order Ploima; family Brachionidae; genus Brachionus; species Brachionus sp. 'Tiscar'. The sequence goes on along the minus strand of VANL01000475.1, from coordinate 32,360 downwards.
ATCAAAATCCTATATTTTGGAGACAAAATATTGTCAAACATTTTAAGACTAACACCCGGAATTCTTAGTAAATCAAGAATATTTGTGTTATACGGATTATCTGCTTCACAAGGTAAGGATGGAATTTTCGACTTCCAATAGGCAACACTGTGCCTAATCGAGCCTAGATAATTCAAAGCATCTTCATATAATGACTTGAAATTTTTAAATTTTTCATATCTGTACTGTGTTATGACTCCCACTTGATGACCTTTTTCGGTAAGTCTAAGATCAGCATTATCACATCGTAGCGAAAGTCTGAATTCAGCTCTACCTGTAAACATTCTATAAGGTTCTGATGTTCCTTGTGTAGTCAAATCGTCTATCAAGACGCCAATATAAGCTTCAGTTCGACTTACTATAAATGGTTCTTGTTCATTTATTTTTCTAACACTATTTATACCAGCTATTAGTCCTTGACTAGCTGCTTCCTCGTAGCCTGTTGTTCCATTAATTTGACCAGCAAGAAATAAATTATCTATTCGCTTGGTTTCTAAAGATGGCTTCAGCTCTCTCGGATCAATATAATCATATTCTACACCATAGCCTATTTTAAATAGATAGAAAAAAAAATTTAAATTTTAACTTTAAAGTTAGATTGTCAATTTTGTACCATATTGTAAAAGCTTGGCATTTTCTAATCCTTCGATTTTATTAAACATTTTTTGCTGATAATCGCCGGGCAGAGTACAAGACATACCTTGTGGATAAATAACATGATTATCAAAACCTTCGGGTTCGAGCCAAATTTGATGTCGATCTTTGTTAAATTTTAAAATTTTTGACTCAATGGAAGGGCAATATCTATTCTAAATAAGTAAAAATAATTTTTAATTTTTTTTAACTAATTTTACCTAGGACCCGTAGTTTCTTCTTTTACATGTCGATTAAGATGTAAAGTGTCTTTAATTATTTTGGCTACTTCGTGATTTGTATGTGTCATGTAAGAAAGCAATTGATTTTCGGGTTCGACTAGAACTTTCTCATTTAAAAACGAAAATGGAACTGGTGGATAGTCAGGATATTTTTTTTCCAATTTTGCATAATCAATTGTGCGTCCATCAATCCGTGGCGGAGTTCCTGTTTTTAGTCTTCCCATTTTAAATCCTATTCTTTCCAATGAATTTCCTAATTCAACACTTGGTTGATCACCCATTCGGCCGGCTGGCTTAACTTCAAGACCATAGTTTATATTTGCTCTTAGAAACGTTCCTGTAGTAATTATTACCGACTTTGATTTAATCAATTTTCTATTCTCTAAACAATAATTTATTTATTTGACTATTTGTTTGAAAATAAACAAAAATACCCAAAATTACTCCTCCAACCTTCAGACCAACTGTGTCTAAAACACTAGGCTCTTGAATCAAAAGTAAATCATCAACTGGTTCAGCTAAAATTGTTAAATTATTTGTATTTAACAATTCTTTTTGCATATTTTTTTTATAAAGGACTCGATCGATTTGAGCCCTGTTGCCCTTGAAATACAAATATTAAATTTATTTATTTTTTCAAATATTATTTTGATATTTCATTTACCCAAACTGCGGGACCTTTTCTCTTATTAAGAATTTTATAATGCGTTCCAGAAATATCTTAAATCTGATCGTAAATTTCAAAATAAAAAAAAAACGAAAAAATATTTTCTTACCACATATTCGAGCACATAGACCATCTAATGCGTCGATTTCTCGCATTAGATGACCTTTTCCAATTCCACCAAAAGATGGATTGCAAGACATTTGACCTGGAATTAATTTAATATTCATTTATTTACAATTTAATTTAGAGAAAAACCTATTGTCTCAAATTTATGAGTCAAAAGCAATGTTTTAGAGTTCATTCTGGCGGCTGCGTGAGCAGCTTCACATCCAGCATGACCGCCGCCAATCACTATCACATCATAGGACTCTGAGTCTGTTTGAAAATGATCATATTCTGTAAGAGAAACAGTAGCATAGTTGAACTTTTTGTTGCGGATGGTTAAATTCTTAAAATTTAGTATTTTATTCAAATTTCGAATCATTTAGGGTCCTGTAACATTGAGCAACAATTTAATTTATTATTTATAAAAATGATATCATGTTATTTAGATTTTATTTGATTTATAGTTTAATTAAATTATTGTTTAGAATTTCTTTGGCAAAATTTTGCTTAAAAAAGTTTTGTTTTTTTCGACCTTAGTAAGAATAAACAAAGCTATGATTGCTGGCATAAAATTTGATTTTTATTTCAATTGATTTAACCAAAAACAAAATTATATTAATTTAGATTGTTGCTTCAAGCATCATGTAATTTAATGTAGATTTTTTCTAAGCAATTTTTTAGATGTTTTCCTTTTATAGAAATCACTTTTAATGAAAGCTTTATCTTATAAAAAATGAGTTATATGATTGTTATAAGAAAAAAAGCCACAAAATTTTACATTAAATTCTATCATAATTTTTAAAATCAAAATTTAAAAGTGTTTCACAGTAACTCATTTATTTATAATTAAAATTTTGGTTATGATTGATTGAAAATACAAGCCGATATTAATAAAATCCTAAATGGCTTACATTAGCACTTTTAGCAGTTCAATTAAGCAGTTTTTATTTTTTCATATGTTAATGAAAAATTTTTAATTACAAATTCAATCATTAAAATTAATGATTTAAGTTGTTTAAATCAAAATTTTGTAAAATTTTTTTTCCTCAATATTAGTTTCCTATTTTAAAAAATTGAACGGACAAATTTGAGAGCTCATCATAATAAGATAAATATTTTTTTTACTTTTTATATTTTACTACTAGAATCCTAAAAGTGAATTTTTTTAATTTTTAAATATTTAGAAGCACAAAGATAGATTTGCCAAATACCAAATTTAATTTTCTATAAAAAAATTTACGGTTCTTTAAATTTATAATAAAAAAAAATATTTACATAGTATTCGAATACAAAATTATCATGTTTTCTCTTGTTAAATTATATATCCTAATATATTCTTCTAAATTAAAAATAAATTATCTTCCGGCATTTTTATTTCGTCTAAAAATTAATTTTTTCAATTTGACAAGAAATTTATTTAATATTTGCTTTTAATGGGAAAATTTCATTTTCATTGAAAAGTTAAGATATTAAATTTAACTATAATATTAATCCATCTTGAAATGATGATTTGGAGAAAAAAATATTTTTTAATTTTTTTCTTTAAAGCTTAAAAGAAAAGTTTAGATTATTTTTGATGGAAAAAAATTTACACTTTTAGTTAGATTTGCTTAAAAGAGATATTCTACATCAATAAATATTAAGCAGAATGAATTATTTATAATATCAAATATTTTAATTTTTATCGTCTGAATGAGTTCCTCATTAATTTTGAATTGAGCTTAGGATTTTGAAATTATAGACAGCTATTGATTATTTATTCATTTAGATTTTTTTAAATAAATTTTAAATAATAATTTAGTGCTTTTCTATTATATCGTTTAGAATAAGTTTTATTTTTTTACTAAAACAAAAAAAAATTTAAAAAATTATAATTTTTTTAGTAGATATAAACTAGTATTTTTGACCGAAATAAATAAAAATTTTTTGTAGCAGTGTCCAAGACACATCGTCAACAAAAATAAACCCAAAATTTAGACTTTTTTATTTGATAAAAGTGTCTTTGTCAACAAATTTATTGTAAAAGTAGAAAATATTTATCAACTTTTCTGGTTTACGTGATAAGCAAAATAAAAATATCTAAATTGTTTATTTTAAATTCAAAAATTTAAATAATTAAATGAATAATTTAAAAAACATTGGCGTTAGATATAAATACGATGGATTTAAATGAGGCCTAAAGTGTTTTAAAATCAAACTTAATTTAATAAAATTACTGGCATTTTGATAAAAACTAGATTTTTAAATTATGAGGTTTAAATTTCAAAAAATGCCACTCAATCTCGTTTTAAATCTAAATCTAAAGATTTTCTACGTGATTTATATGGTCTAACATTTTTAATTTTTTAATTTTCTTCCAATTTACGCTTATTTTAAGTAATATCATTTAGAATTTTCAAGTCTTTGTGTCCTAGCTAAAATATATATTTTTATAAATTGCGTAATTGCATCAGTTGCATTCTACAGAGGATTAATTTTTTTTTTTCAAAGAAAAATTTAAATAAAAAATTTTATTCTGTCATTTTTTTTTTGTTTTTCAATTGACTGAATTCAAAATAAGCATCAGTTGCGTTTAAAAAATAATTATATGCTTATATAAATCTAGGACTCATTAGTTTTTAAATAAAGATAGGAAATTTTTGCTTTAAAATTTAATAGCAAGGGAGGTGATTAACTAATTAAAACTTTTTTAATTGAGTTCTTTTTTTAAAAAAATTTGTTCTTAGGGACATAATGAAATTTCTATTTTTTCAATTACGCTATTGAGAATATACAAAATAATAATTAGAAAATCGATTTTTTTTGTTGTTGTAATTGTGTTCAAAGCTATTTCATAGCGATTTAATACAAGCTAAAATTTTTAAATTGTAAATTTAGTTCAAATGAAATCTAAAAATCCATATAATTTACTTTTAGCTTGCTCGCTTGTTTTTCTGCTTTACTAATACTGGTTATTTACTAAAAGTTTTCTCTAATTAAGAATTTTAGCAAAACTAAAGATAGCTCAAGACGTTCTTGTTCTTGACTTGCCTAAGAATTACTTCATTTTTTTTGGGCATAAATTCTATCAGTAAATCAGAATTTATTTGACTTAATTCTTCTTAAATTTTAGTTTATTCTTTTGGATTAAATTATGCAATCAATATTTGTTTTTAAAATGATAAATTAGTAAACTTAGAAAAATATTTTGTTAATTGTTTAATTTTACGTTTATTTAGCATTAATCATGAAATCTTCTCTTTTTTATTAGTATTTTATTTCATTAATTTGCATTAACTATGCCACTACTTCTCTTTTAGATACACACTAAATTTTAAGAATCAAATCACTTTAGTCAAGTGTCTATTTTTTAATTAAATTTGCAACAAAATAGAAAATTATTTATTCAGAAATTAATTCAATTACTCTATTTTGAATGTGAAAAAATAACTTATTTTGAATCAATATGTAAGTTTTTGATGCGAAATATTTGTGAAACGAATTCAATTTTAATTTATTTTTCATTTTATTGCAAAATTTCTATATTTCTTAGTTGGGTTAATCAAATAACCCTCATGTTAATTTTACCCATCTCATATATATCGGAAATATAAGCAATTTTCAGTCACGAAAAGTTTACAATCAATAATTGAGTATTTTAATATGGATCAATATGTTGGTGTGTTCTACATTGGACTCGATAATGAGGAAGTACTAAGTTTAACTTTATCGGTATCTTTTGGACTTATTAAAAGTGACACGGATAAATATTTAATTTATTGAAAATACATTCTTTTGAGTTTTTGAATATTTAAGGATGAATTTGAAAGGGTTTATGTTTTTTTTGTTGTTGTACAGCACAAATATTTAATTAATTTATATGATAAATTGTCTATTTTAAAATATGTTTTCAATTTTGTTAGATAATTGAATACAACTGTCTGTAATGTTGCTGGTGAGAATAAACAGGTTTCAAAAATTAATAAATAAATTTTAATAATCAGATAAGCTTTTATTTTTATTCAAGTTAGATTTATTTTAAATGGTCAAAAAGGATTGAGAATTTTTGTATAAATGGGTTATATACATATGAATTTTATCAACATAAAAAGCATTTTTAATGCAAAAACTAAATAAAAAGATGGATAAGCAAGATTTTCTAATGATAAAACGTTAATGGATTTTCTTGAAAACTCAGCAAATTCACGAATAAAATTAATTTGATTTGACTTAGAGGGAGTTTAATTTTTCAGCTAAATAAGTTAAATCTGACCATGAAGTTATAATCTAAAACAGTTAAGATAAATTGATTAAGGCTCTTAATAAATGCTGATAAAATTTAGATTTTAAAAACCATTCATTTCTGATTAATTAATTACTTCAATTCTTCATTGATTACTAAGGAGAGTTTCTAGCAGTCGAGTTCATTACATAACTTATAAACACTCTAAAGAACTAAACCTTCTAAAAAATACTTACCAATAATTAATTTTTTTTACGGCTAAGAGTTTCCTGGCAATTAATTTAAGATTTTTTTTAAAGAAAAATATAAGTTCATTTTTATCATTACTTGTGAGTAAAAAATTTAAATTTTAGCTAATTTTAAGAAATTTACTCGTTTTTTTTTAAATTAGAAAAAAAAAAGATTTTATTTTGTAAAAATAAGTGATTATATAATTTCAGATTGATATCACGTAATAAGGAAAAAAACTCTTAGATAAATATCGATTGATTTCGGACTTAAATTACAAAAAAGAATGATGATTTTTAATAACTTTGTATTTCCGAATATGGAAATTTTAGCAATTCGAAAAAAAAATTATTATTTTAAAAGCCTTAGAATAAAATTCAAGGCTTAGATTTTGTTTATGATTCTAATTTTAATAAACTAACTAAAATTCACAAAATAAAATTTTAGAAAAAATATTTATTTAATATCTGAAAATTTGTTTATTCAATTGAAATTTTAAGTATTTTTGTTCTAGTTGCTTCATACTTATTTTATATCAAGTAGCTAATATTTTAAAACGAGCTTCCTTTAGGTTTGATTAATTTCAAAACTTCTAATATATTTTCAAAGGTTTCATTAAGGATGAAAATCTTACAAACAAAACTCGAACTGCTACTAATTCTCAAGTTCTCAGCTGCTATTGCTTTTTAAAGTAAAAAATGAAAAGGCTGAGTTATTTTCTCATTAAATGTAGCTTAATTAATTTCTATATTAAGTACCAAACAGAGTATTCAAAATCCAAATAAATGAATAAACTCTAAAAATAATAAAATTTAAGTCTCCAAATAGAATCGAGCTAGGAAGAGAAAAATATTTTTATAAACTAGTGTCTTTTTTATTTGAAGAACATGTATTAGTTTTTAAGTCCGATTTTCGACTGCTATTTTCACATTTAATTTTATTTGCTAAATAAATATTTGACCATGTTATTTAATATGGCACAAATACTTTGTTTAATGACATTGCCATAAAAACAATTTTGTCCAAATAGCCGAATCGGATTCTTTTTGTCTCTAGTCAAGTAATATATGGGAATTATCGAGTGTGTGCTCATCCAAATTGAAAATATACAAAGCTTTATTAAATATTTTTAGAACCTATTGATGCTTAATGATGAATTTTTTAGATAGGATATTCGTCTTTAGGCCAAATCTTATACTTTTACTTGATAAAATTCGTGGAATTTAAATTTTTTCAACTAATTTTTTAAATATTTTGAACATTTTGTTTTTAGTATTAAAATAAATAATTATTTAGAAAAAAAAAATAACATTATTTTTTTATTTAAAAAAATATTAAATTTGAGCTTTTAGCTAATTAGTTAATTAGTCTTTAGATTCAATTTAGATTTGTATTAATTTGAAAATTGTTTTGATTAAAAGATTTATTGATTGTCAAATCTATAAAGGATAGATTTTTGATTTAAGGAATTTTATCTTAAATTTGAAAAATGCATTCTTAATTTGCTTTGTAAGAGCTTTTGCCAAGATTGCATGGCCAATAAAATCCATAATTCATACTGCATATTTGATATGCGTTTCAAAAAATTTCAAATTTTAATATAGTCATCTTTTTTTCTTTTTTTTTTCTCTATTAATTTTAGTTCCACCCTATCATCTACTAAAAAAAAAAGCTCGGAAAAATTCGTATTTAAATCAAGAGAAAATTGATTGATATAGGAGAAAGAAATCGGATATTTTAGTAACATCCGTAGGGTCAGTTAAATTAAATTTTTTCGAAGGATGTTTAGACATAGAGTCAGACTATTTATGGATAGATGGATTAATAAATTTATTTATGTATCTGTATCGAGTATTAGCTTCTTCAGACTACTAATGGCTTGGATATTAATTTTTCATGACTTGGAATCTGCGAAGCGAATATCGCTCTGAGCTAATTACCTTCATGCCACCTGTTTAATCCATGTATTACTACTCAAGTCATATGTTCAAATCTGTCGACAGCAACAACTTAATTTTGACATGACAATCAGTCCATCGGAATATTTTTACTAGTCAACGCATAGAAGACTTCATTATGATAATTAATATTGGTTTAATGGATCATTAGTTTATTTTATTTAGTTTTGTGATTGAGAAAAATTTCTATTATTCATGGATTTTTATACTCGAAGCCAAAAGTTTCCGTTAGCTTTAGTTAAACACACAAAAACATAAATTATTCTATAAAAAGTGCCGATTAAATTCTATTAATTCTTATTCCTTTTCGTTTTATATTTACTTAATTTTTAAGGTAAACTTTTTTGTGAGTTTATTTGCACTAGGATGACGTTGTTGACTTTTGTCCGACAAAACGCCTTTAAACCATTTTTAGGCTCAACTAAAGTCAAGCAAAAAATAAAATTTTCTATCGGTTAATTTCACCGAAAAACAAAAATTTCTGAAGACTCTGCTGCATGACAGGTAAGACAACAAACTAAGTCTGGCATGTCAATTTTGATAAATTTTATAATCGACAGATATCTCTAGATGGTCCGAGAATTCACGTATGCACTCATAGCCGAGTCATAGTGAAACTCGATCAGCTATTTTGACCATTTGAGTTTTCTCATGTAAAAGAGCGATATTAATTTCATTTTTAGGCAAATTTAATTTTTTAATATTTGACTATATTGCATGATCATACAAAGAAAAAAAAAAAAACAAAAAAATGAGATTAGAATAATTTAAATATTTAAGTTTTAAATGGTGATTAGTTTTTAGATTAGGATCATGTTGCGTATCCAATATTCAAGCGATAATTATCTCTTATCGATTCCAAGATAGAGTCAATCGAAATTTGATATTTAATTGCTAGGTAAAATGGTCTTAAATGTACCAGTTTTTAGGTTAAGCAATCGGCTAGAATAAATCTGAGTTTATTTTATTAATTTATAAAAGTAAATGAATTCTCAATTGGGCGTTAAAGTATTTAAATAATAATTTGAAAAAAAAAATATATATATATTTAGGTTAGACTCACAAGTAGCAGGTAGGCTACTTAAATCAGTGTCAAAATAACAATTAATGGTCTAAAACCTGATGTTAAAGCAAATAGAACAAAAAACAAATGTTTTTAATAAATTATTGATTTTTTTTATTCTACTGATCGGGTCAGCATCGAATTATAGAAGACAATTCAACTCATTTGGGCTTATTCATATTTCGTGATTAAATCAGACGATTTTCGGAACAAAATCCAATTTTAATTATTTTATTTTGTTCTCCGAAGATTTAGCATAAATAAATGAGGTTAACTTAAAATAATTTTAAATTTAAATATTTTACCACCATCAACAACTAAACAACAACAACAACAACAACCTCTACATAAAATTTTATTTATCTTAAACTAGTTCTATAGCTTGATAAGTGTTTTAAATGAAATCACCACTAGGCAAACTTTTACTTTTCACAGCTAAATTTCTATAAATTTTTTGCATTTAATTTTTTTCATAAATTTTCTAAAATAATTTTCAACAAAAAATGACTAATTAATTTAGGCCAAACAGATAATAATTTAAAGGATTTGGAGAATAAATTATTATTGCAAATTATTGAATTCATTTAGTAAGATTTTTAAAGTGCTCCACTGAGCTTAAGATAAATTCAAGATAAAATCAATCTAATATCATTATGACCAGTTCAATTAGTTTGGAATGTAACATCGATGAGACAATTTATCATTTTGATATTGATAATCATCAGTTTTCTTGAGCAAAATCTAATAAATCATTCAAAATTTATGAATAAAAAAGTGTTTTAGTTAATTTTATTTAATCGCTTTTTCGTCAGAAAAATTGAATGTTTGAACGAAAATAAGGGAAATTTTAAAATTTAGTAACTAAGTCTTAAAAAAAACAAACTCTTTAGTTTTTATTTAGAAATATGAAAAAATTAGGCCATAGATCGATATAAGGGGTCTCAGTGGGCTTTAGATTAGCTCATAATTATTTCAGATGAGACGATGCGGGAAGTAATTATCAAATTCGGCATAAGAATAAAAAACTAAAATTTCTAATTTTAATTCAAAAACATTGTAATTATTTAGCTTTTGACTTTTAGCACGAAGATGTAAAATTGTCAGTCTATGAGAAAATCGATAAGGATTAGGATCAGTTAGATTTAATCCTAATGTGAAATAGCATTTTTTGTTTCCGATTTGTGACAATTTTTGGTCTATTAAACTTGGATTTAAGTATTTCGAAAAAAAAAATTGTAATTATTTTATTCTCATTGATTTAAATTTGTAGAAATTAAGTTCATTTTAAAAGCAATCAATACAATTTTTTAGAAATAAGCATAATCTCTAATTAAAATAAGGAAATTTAATTTAATTTAAAAAAAATTTAAGTTTGAAAAAAAAAAGTTTATTAATCAGCTTAAAGGCAATTAGCTTAATAAAAAGGGATCAAAATAATATAAATTTTGCTATAAAAATTTAAAATTACACTTCAAATTTATTTTTAAATATTTTTTTTTGTAATAATAGCTCTTTAAAAATGATGTATTTGCATATTTTTGCGAACTAAGTAAGTGCTTAGACAGATTATCTATTTAATTTTGGTTTTTTGGGTGTAAATCATCGAAAAATTTATGTCTTTTGTAAAACAATCTAACTTGAAATTTAAGATTGTTTTTAATTCAGTTAAAATATGATTAAGAAATATGTTAACTTGAATTGACCTTCAAAGATAATGAAAATCGAATAGATAAATTTTATAGGACTTAATTTTGTTCCAAATTTTCAGTAGAGGATAGCTAAATTATAATTTTTTGAAAAATGCTCAACAAATAATTAATTTAAAAACTATGAAAATAGATGACTTAAAATTAAGCCTTTTGAGCAAATTGATTTTTTTGCGCTTTTTTCGACAAAGGTCAACGAACAAAAGTAATTTCCTTATTAATAGATCTAATTTTTTTTTATGTACAAAATTTTTTGACTCAGCAGATAAATTTCTCAAGATTAAATAGTTAAAAAATTTTATTTTGTTGATAACTTAATTTATAAACAATGATTTAAAAGATATTTAGTTTAGATAAGAATATTTATGGAGTCGGCGATAGTCAAATCGATTAAAACAATAATTCTAAATTGAATTTGTTGTTTACTCAATTTTAATAAACATTGTTATCATTTGATTGAAGTTGATTTGTGAGCAAAAAAAAAAAGAAAAAACAAAAATCAAGTTTGCCAAAATCGACATGCATATCGCTTTAGCTCATTTGGTAAATGTAGCTTAATTTAGATTCGTGAGCTAAGCTCTATTTTAAAAAACTTCAACAATTCAATAATTAAAATTTATTTCACGCTACTAACCAAAGATTTCTTCAAGTTATGTAACCCATTAGTATTTGTATGATAAGCAAATGGGATCTTATCAATTAGGCAATCGAGATTGTTTACAAATACTGGTGAAAAATTTTTCATATCGAATATGACATTACTGCATATGCTATGATTTATTTTTAAGCTATAAAAATGTTTTTTTTTTTCAAAAAAAAGCTTAAATTAAAAGCTAGCACATCAAAATTTATTTTTCAAATGCTAAGTATTTTCTAAGAAAAGCTTAATCTTTTCGAGATAGTAGAATAAATTTCAAGAAATTTTCAAAATTTAATGTTAAATTTAATTAATTTTATTTAATTTAATTTAATTTAATGATAATTTTGTGTTAACCGATAAAATTCCTACAATGTTGCACCGATCAAACATCTGCTCACATTTTATTTTCTTTTGAGCAAACATTTAAGTTAGTTTATCTCATAAAACTTAGGATTTATCTACTTGAATTAAATTAAACAAATATTTTAAAATAAAATAGAAAAAATAATCAAGTTTATTTTAATTATTTTTAGATTAAGATCAAATGTCAATATTAGTTTTAAAGAAATAACATTGTTTTTTGTTTTTAATTCAATGAAAACGAGATTTGTCTTTGTTGTATGACTAGTGTTCAAATTTATGGGAACTTGAAGAGTTTAAGTGTCTGATCAATTGAGTCACCCCAAAATGAGACAGGGATTTAGATTCATTCAAAAACATTTAGTACTTAATTAGTTGAACAAAATTGAAAAAGTTGAAATAAAAATTTGAGCCAACGTAAAAAAAATTCAACAACTTTACTTAGATAAACTAAAAAATTCATTAATTTTGTGAATAGAACGATATGTGTTTAATTCATTATGTTATTTATAGTTTCAATTAGGATCAATTTTGCTCTTTGTGTTGGCTAGTTAATCGGTCAGTTGGCTTGAAAGCGAAATAAAGAAAGATGCAAATTTATTTGTTCGCAAAAGGCTTCTATCTTTGTTATCTCTAAATACTTTATCCTTTTTTTTCATCAAAATTTAATATTCGCTAATAGGAAACTCTATAAGCCTTTGATGCACTTGATTCGGAAATTTATTTTTTTGTTGCCTTTACTCTCCTCGATTCAATAATAAATTAATTTTTTATGAATCAATTATTTTGAGAAACTAGAAAACAAAATGATCTATGAAAAATAGATTTTATTAATCAAAATTTGGAATTAGGGCAATTTAGGCCAGCTGAGACTGTTGAAAGAAAATTATATTATTTCAAAAAAACTATTTGAATCGAAGTGCAACTGTTTTATTTAAAAGCAAAATCTTCCAAAGTGGCTGAATAAACTATGACACCGTGGTGTTTAAGTGCCAGTTTTATTGTTTTAAAAATTATAAAGTTTATGTTGTGAAGCGTGCAATTTCGGCATAGATTTTGATTTAAGCCGAAGTCCTAAATCTTTTCTGTTTTTTTTTTTTTGTTTAAATATTTAGAAAAGTAATTTTGGAGGCAAATAGAGCATCGAGTCGATTAGGAACTGAAAAAGCGACTCTATATTTTCAAGATAAATGAGACTATTTGAATCGGATTAAGTCAAAAAGTAGTAAGCATTAATTCAAGTCTTGTGGCCAAAAATTATAGCAAATTTTTAGTTTCAAACAAGTTTGATTTGTATGAGCTAATTTTTTTTTTCAAATTTTCGAAACAAAAGAAATTGAATAGCTAATTAGAAGATTAATTCTAGATAAAATATTAACTAAGTATCTAAGGATAATTTGAAACATAAAACTTTTATTTAAAAGAGGTTTGAGTTTTCTTACCTTTGTATTTCTTATGAGAAAAGGTTGTGTTTAAAAAAAATTTCTCTTAAAATAGAATTGTATCAAGTGCTTTGTTAACTTGGGCCAAATAAATTATTACTTAAACCTCACTATTATTAGCAAAAGATAGAATATCCATGCGTCAAATTTTGTATTCTAAAGCTCAAGTATCGTTTTATCTCAATTTTTGATCGAATCCTTGTTTCAAAATATTCAAGTTGTTTTTTTTTTTGCTAAAATTAATTTAACACATGTACCATTGATTCTAAGCTAATTTAACTCAAGTTTGTAGCACTAATTGAACAAATTAAATTCAAATAATTAAATTGAAGGACTTTGAAAATTCATAACAAATGAAAAATTTCATACTTAAGAAATTCTAAATCATAAATTTAAAATTAATTAATTTATAAATAAATAAAAGAATAAAACAACTTGTTGTTTTTTTTTTCTGCGCCCAATTATTCCATCACTCAAATATGAAATTAGTCTTCTTGCATAACAACCCAATAATTGGTTTAGAATTTCATGTCCAAATTGAATATTAAATATAGTTTGTATAAGTTTTAAACGTTTGAATTAAGCGACCTAGTATAATATTCAAATTAGATTTTGAAAAGCAAGAAATCTTTGCTCTAATTTAAAATCTAAATCTTTTATTAAAATGTGAATGGGGCTTTGCAAACTTCATCCATAAACAAATTGCTCAAACAGAATTTTCTTTATTTTAAGTCTTCTTTTTTTATTGTTGTTGATTTTAAATTTTTTCATTAGAATAATAATTTTTTCAATTTCTTCTTGGACCAATAATGAAAACAGTGCTATTAAAGTTTAAATATTTTGAAAATTTCTAATAGTACGATTAAGGCTACCTTTAGAAATTTAATCAATTTTCTTTTTTTAAATACTTTTTGCTTTTAGTTTTGTATAGTTTACATAGTTTAAATAATTTTTTTAGCTATAATCAGAGTTATGAAGAGAAAAAACGGACAAAAATAAAAATTTTCTGCATATGTTGATTAAATTAATGGACATGGCAACTATAAATAATCATTTTAAGACTACTCCAATCTATTCTTAGATTAACTAACAACAACAAACTATCAACAACAAAAAATAGCAATAAAATGCACAAGCTACAACAAAAAAAATAATAAATAAAATAAAATTCCTTAAGTACTTTTCTTAGTTCTAAACTAGACACTGCTCTAAAGCATGTTTTATTTATAATTTTAAATTAAAATAAAAATTAATTTATTTAGATTAAAATAAAATGATAATATTTTCGTTTAATTAATAGGCAAAGACTGGTTGAGTTCTTGAAATATTAAGACGAAATGTCGAGACCACCAGCGACGAATTTTACTCGTTTGGAAGTTAACTCTAATCAAACGAACACATCAGTTTATCAAAGCGAACCGGACATATTCGATCAATGCAACTATAAACTTCTTTTCTCACATCTTCCACTAAGCATCTCCTTTATTTATCAAATAGATTTTAGTGATTTTACATTTCAAAATTTAAACTTTCCCAATTCAAAAGCGTTGAATTTAGAATCAGCGGACCTAGAGTACCAGCAACAATTAACATATAAACTAATTATTTCAATAGCCATTTTGCTATTCGGTCTATTTTTTGCCATAATTGGTTACCGATTCTTAAAGCTGTCTACTTTCATATGTGGCTTTTCGCTAGGCTCCAGTATTATCTATTTAATTCTCATGGAACAAAAGCAGCTAACTCTAATCGAAAATTTGATCATATCTCTGTCAATCGGTGTCTTATTTGCTTTTGTCGCCCTCTTGGTACAGTACATTGGCCTGTTCATTCTAGGCATAATGGGTTCCATAGCTGTATCCACATGTATTCTCATTTTTGTTGATTTATTCTATGGCAATAAATCAGCATGGATGTGCATCTTGCTATTATTTGTATGCGCCACTGTTCAAGCAAGCTTGTCTCTAAAATTTCAGCGATCAATGACTATTTTGAACACGAGTTCAATCGGCTCGGTTCTCCTATTGGTATCGCTGGATTTTTTTGTGGAAAATAACCTTCTCATTGATTACATACTTGAATTGTACAGGGTAAATGGCAACGCGTTCAACATGTTTGAGAGACAAAAAGTGCTACTTAAGCCCGGCCAAGAGTATTTGAAAACGGCCAATCGGGCTTTGACTACCACAAAAATGGCGCGCACCTCTTCCAAACCAAACTCAACAATATCTGATCTTGGTCAGTCTAGTGGAGCTCTAGGACTTGTCCTAAGATTGTACTCATCCGCTCACGACAGACTCTGCTGGTACACATGGACCATTTTCGGCTCATTTTTTATCATGCTCATAATTAGTTTACTAATTCAATTTTTGATCACTGCTAGAACTTATGACCATCGGGAATCTTGGCATAAATGTAAGTTTTTTTTTTACTTAATTTCAAAAACATTAGCTGATTTTCTTAGTGCATGTTTTACACTTTTTTTTTGGTCTAATTTGCTTTTTATTAAACTTTCAAAACAAAAAAAAATGGATCCCAATCAATTAAATAGTTTAGAGGATTAATTTTTTTATTCTGCTTTAAATCAGCCAATGTTTAATTATTAAAATATATTTATATGATAAATGAACATAAATGTGTCAGATAAAGGGATACCAACATATGAGCCTAGAATAGGTATTTGAGAATTTTTAAAAAAATTTTTAATCAAAATATTATTTTTATTTTTTCCTAGCTCTTTAAAAATAAAATAACAGTCTAAGCTTTTGTGTGTTGACTTTTTTTCTAACATTTTTTTAAAAAAGCTTCAAAAATAACCCCTTAAAGTTGAAAATTACTTTAGAAAAAATAAATTTTTAATTGAATTGAATTTTTTTATTAAGTGATTCGCGGGAGTAGAAAAAAGAGAAGCGCAAATTTGGAAAAAATTCGCTTAAAATCGCAGATAGAAAGTTCAGGTAACCACAAACACGGCCAAAATTACAACTCGAGCTCAAGAAGCACTGACTCTGACGACATAGGAACCGGTGGCCACAATGACACTTTTCTTCTAGTCGAATCAGGCCGTCATTCAAACGACAATTATGACACCAATCAGCAACTGAATTATTCGGTAGGATCCAACGAAAGTCCTAAACTGAGGCGAAAAAGAAACAAGAGCCGAGAGCCTGAAAATATAGAAATAATTTCTTTTGAAGTAATGAAATCTCCAAAAAAAGAATCTAGAAAACAAAAACAATCTAAAAAAAACCCTTTGACTACTTCAACCTCTACGACTACGTCGACATCATCCACGACATCTTCTTCCTCTACTTGCCAACTAATACCTCTAAAGCTTAACAGTGACGTCAACTCTCAAACGACTGCTACTTCGACTATTTCTGCATCGCCCAGACCAACTCCATCAGCGCCTCCATTGGTTTCTAGTCAAAATTCGACTCCTCTACCGCCTCCAGTTCCTAATCAACCTCCGCCTAAGCTGCCAAGTTCGTTAGCTTCACAAACGAGTCTACCACAATTGATGCATAACAAAATCAATCATCATAGAAATAGTAGTAGTCGTGAGCGCGACAAAGACAAAAATTCTTCATCTGATGAAAAATTTAGGCATTTGTATCAAATGAGGCGAAACAATGGCGATGTTTTATCTCAGGATTTTATAAATAATATTCAGACAAAATTGTCGTCCTCCACGAATTTGAACGACACTGCTTTAGTCAATACATCGTCGTCTTTGAATTCAAACAAGAGTAAAACTAAAAGTGGCACGCCGTCAAAAAAAAAATGAGTCTTTTTTAATTAAAAATTCTAAAAACTATTTTAAATGTTTTGTGTTTATTTAACTGAAAAAGTTAAAAGAAAATGTTTAATTTTCGCTCTTTTTTTTTTTTTGTTCTTTTCTATCTTTAATTTTTTTTTCTTTAAATTTTGTAATTTTTTTATTTTCAAGTTATTTTACTAAATCGATTAGATAAAAATATTTTATTACGAAAACAAACTCGCTGTTTTACAAGAACAGAGAAACTAGAAATAAAACGAGTTTCATTGTGTAAACGCTGAATATTGGCATTCAAATGTGGAACTTAATTTTATTAAATTTAAATATTTTATCTTATTTTTTAAAGATAATGTGTAAATAAATTTTTCTAAAATAATTATTTATTTATAGTTTATAAAGATAAAATTTAAATATTTATATTAAAAGCAAAAATTAGTTTTTTGAACACAAATTTAAACTTGAGTGATTAATTAATTTGAAAAGACAAATGAATAGGCAATTTATAATAATAATAACGGGTAGCCAAAAATGGTCGTCTTAAAATTCATTTAAAAAAAAAATGGTGAACCCATAATGATATAACAGTAAAATTTTGAGGATTTTTTTCTCTAGTTTCTATTTTTTTTAACTTTCTTTTCAAATTTAGTTCACTCTGGCCTATTAGTTGACCCCTACCTACGACATATGTTGTCCTCATAAGACACCATATATAAGTTGTGAGTTTAATATATCATTTTGTAGAGAATTTTTTCATGATTAAAATGAGCTATAGATTGTTTTTTTCCTACAAATTTTCGAAAAGATATAATCAAAAAACACCAAAAAATGACCATTGTTCTAAAATCTTAAAAACGCGGTTGTTTTATGTTTTTATTGAATAACTTTTGATCTATAAAAGGTAAAATCTAAAAATTTTGTACACATAAATAATTGAATTTAAGATTTTAAATAAACATCTTTATAAAATAAAATCTTTTTTTAAGTCTTGATTTTGAGTATTTTTAAAGCTTAAGTGCTAGATATCATTAACTTGAAAATTTTCCAGAGAACAAGAGAAGGTAACTGATTAAAAACCTTGGTTAAAGAGCTCAGAGTTAATGCTTTATTTAGATATATAATATGAGTAAGTTGCCTTATCTTAATGGGAAAAAATAAAGAAAGAAACTTAAATTTTATTTTATTTAGTTAAAATTATTTGTGACAATTCCCCTTTGGCTTCCTCAACACTCCTCACTCAAAATGAATTTTAAGACAACCATTTTTGGCCACCCGTTAATATAAGTTACAACAAGCTACCAAGCTAGACTTGCGAAGATGGGAAACAGTAGAATCCCATCTTCGCATCATCGTTACTGTGGTATGTACTTTTAATCAGTAAAATTCATTATATCAGTTAAATAAAAGATAATAATACTGTTTCAAGAGGAAGAACAGTGTCGTGGAGAACTGGTTGGCTGTTGGTAATTTGGTTTGATGTAGAGAAAGATGGGGGCATCGAGTTCAAGATTGTTATTCGTTAGGTCACCATTCCCCCCGTGTCGATTCTACTAAGACGCAGGACTTCATCCATGGTAGGTTTCTCCTTACGTCTGTACTTATCCAGTCTTGAATTGGTTGATGGATATGTATTGAACGATCTCTTGGGGTAGAGACTCCACTGGTTACATGTTTCCATTCGGTTTCCAATTATTAGAATAAAAGTTTGAATTTATCACTATTTGTGTTAAAATTTTATTTATTTTTAATTTTGAAATTAAATTCTAAAACATTGTGTTTTTAAATTAAAATTCGAATTTAGTTTTAATTAAATTTAACTAAAAAATTAAAAATATTAAAATTTAAAAAAATAATTGAAAAATTTATCATTTAAATTAAATTAAAATTAATTAATTTAAAATTAAAAGAATTTTTTTTTTTAATGATTATTTTTTATAACGGAACAGATTATTGTTTATTATTTTTTATTAGATTTTCGTTAGAGTTTTTATACTCATTCACTGAAAGTTTCATAAAAGAACTTATTTTTATGTCAAGACAAGAAATTTTTAGAAAAATTGTCTTGACTGATCAAAAGCTGACATAGATATTGGAATCGAAATAGCATCAAGCTTCAATTTATTTTTTGAATATTAAACTAAAATATATTACGTTCCAGTGCTATTCTATAGCTATTTTAAGTAAAATTCAGTAATCCTTTAAACAAGCTCAAAATCTGAAACTTTAATTAAAATTAAACAAGATTAATATTTGATAGGTACATTTCAATAAAAAAATATTTTAATAAATTTTATAATATTAATATAAATAAGTATTTTAATCTATCTACCTGTTTCTAAATTAATTAAATTATATTTTTATTTTCATTTAGAAAACTGCTATGAACCTTAAATAATTAGACGTGTTTGTCCGTATCTGTTTGGATCTGGCGGCTCGCGGTTATAACGCAAATAATAAATTATAACGTGTTAAATACTAGCGACTTGACTAGTACTGTGAAACTATAGACATTAAAGTCGCCTTGGTCGGTGTTGTAGTTATTTAGAGAACTACTACAAAACGATCAAATTTAAAAAAATGACCATTTTATTAAAACATTTTTCAAATTTATAGAAATTTATCTGTTTTTTTTTACTTTAATATGCTAATTAAAAAAAAAGACATTTTATAGAAAAAAGATTTAAATTAATAATTAGTTCATCTTTTAAAAAAATAATCACCAATATTTTATATTAAATTGAAATTCAATATTAAAAAAAATTAACGTTAATTTAAATATTGTTGTAATTAAAACCATTTAATCTCAGCATGAATTTTTTTCTTTTTTTTTCGTTAATAACGAAAAGATTAATAGTAATAAAAACTGATTTTTTTTATTATTATTTTAAGGTTTTTTTAAATTTTATAAAAAAGTTTTAAAATGATAAATTATTTATTAATTGATTTATATTTATGAGTTTTGGTTTATAAAAATTATTTTATTAATAAAATAAATTTGGAATTGATTTTTTTTTGAAAGAATACAAGATTCATGGACAATTTATCTGATAAATTCTTAGCAAGTATTTAATAATTTAATATTTAATGAATTAGAAATTAAAATTGGCATTTTTTTGTCATAAGCTAGGAGAAAATTACAGACTCAATAATTATATAACTAAATAATAAATTATTATCATTAATAATAAATAATTTAATGCTTATACCTAGAATAAGCCAATTAAATTATTAAAAAATTTGGCATTGCCTAGTCTCAATCTTGAATTTTGTATTTTGAAATTCAATACAAATTGAACAAAAATATTTCCTTTAATGATAAATTAGAATTCTATAGTAAAATAAATTGAAAAAAATATTCCAAGAAAAAGTATGATTAATTTTAAATTATAACTAAAGGAAATAATTCTGTTCAATTTGTGTTGAATTTCACAACGTATCATATTTATATTTAAGTTAATTAAATTTATGATTATTGTAATTTTTAAAATATCTAATAAAAAAGTAAATTTTTTAAAATTTTTTTACTAATAATAAATTATTAAAACTAAACTTTACAATAACTAAAAAATTAAATAAATAAACTCATTATTTGAAATCAATCTGGCGAAAAAATGTATGAATATTCACAAATTTCTAAAAAGGAGAAATTTGTTCAAAAAGAAGAGATCCTCCAAAACTTGAATATAAATATCCGTGTAGATGAGAAGCTCTTGCTTGAATACGCAAATAGATCCTATCGCCTTGGTTGCAATGAAGAATAATGGGTTGAGTAGTTGTGCTCCATGGTTCTGATTCAGACCAAACAATTAAAATAGAAGCTCCGTTTTTCATTATATTTACACCAGCCTAAAATATTAAAAAAAAATTATTGATAAAATTTCAATTTTGTTACTTTTTGTCTTCCAGTTGCTGAAATAGTTGCAAAAAATTGATAAACACCATTAAAAGGTATCGTGTATACCCCAGTATTTGAATTGTAATGATTACCAAAATTAGTAATCACATATGTAAAAACTAGATCTTGATCTTGCTTAAAAGGACCAATATTTTTTGTTAAGGATGCAAAAAATGCAGAATAATTTGGTGCAGGTGGTTCTCTAGCCGGAATGCCCGCAATACCAGGTTCTCCTTTTTCGCCTTTTGGACCCATTATTCCTGGAGGTCCCTGGTCACCTTTAGGACCATGAATGGGAAGTCTCAATTGAGTGGCGTCATGCTTATTGCATTCAATATTTAAATGACATGCGTCATTTGAGTACAAACTTCTAGCATTGATCGTATTCGAAAAATAAGCTTTTTCGTCATAAATAATTTTTTCACGGTTTTCAGCAAAATTTCTGTTGTTTGGCTGTTTAACACTATCTTTTTTGATGCCTGAATAGTGTTCCCAAGAAGATACAATAGGTAAATAGAATGAAATAATTACAACTAAAAATATATTCTTAAATAGGAAGTTTTTTTTCTTTGAAATATTCATTTTAAACTATTCAATCTAATAGATAAAACATCTTTATAAAATAAAATTAATTAAACTTTAATTTTTTACTATTTGTTCAAGCAAATAAATGTTAAAAATTAATTAATAGACATGCTATGTTATATTATAAAATATTTAAAACTAATCGCTCCTATCTGAAATAAAATCGATTTTATATTTAAAAAAAATTAGAATTTAGCCAACTTGGTTAATAACTGATACAAATTTTTCTTAGTTAGATATTTTTTTATCCAACTAGACTAGATTAATAATGAATTCATAAAGAATAATTATTTTTTTTTGCAAATTGTTCGAAGGTAAATTGAGTAAAATTACAAATTAGAATCCACTAATTAAGACAATGATATTGTATAACAAAATTAGAAAATAAAATGTTAAAACATTAAAATAAACATCAACAATATTCTTTATTGCACAATAGAAATAAATAGTTAGATAAATTTAGAACTTTGAAAGTCAAAAAATTTATATGAGAAAAGAAATATCTAAAATTCAATTTTTGATTTAGAATTTTGAAATTACTATTGATATTTATTGATGGTTAATTAAAAATTATTTTAACTTTTAAATTAATAAAAATCTAGTAGATAAACAAAATATTTCCGAACTAAAATCAAATAAACAATCGTCAATATTTTTTTTTATTTCAAATAAAATTTTCAATTAATTTAAAAAAAAATCCATTCTTTTTATTGATTGATTAATAAATTGGAAATTTAATGAAAGTTTTGATTTATTCCCCGCTTAAGGTTTCATAGGCAATAACTTAATTAAAATATAGAGAAAGTTTAGGTCTAATTAACTACTGTATATAGTCTCATGATAGCCTTTTTAAGTCATTTTTGACATGTAAAATATTGAAAAAATTCATATCATTGTTTCATATAATAAAGCTTGTTTGTTTTCAAAATTCCATAAAATTTGATACTTGAATTCTTCAAAAGACTTAACTAGAATTTTTCTCTATTAAAACTAATTGCATTTCTTCCGTTAAATATAGTGATAATGATTTATTAATGCCATTAAATCAAGAACTTAGCTTTATAATTAACATTTTTAGAAAAGCTTTTAAATAGCTAAAATATATTTAAACTAAATAAAATATTATTTAGCTCAAATTGAGTATAATAAGTTCTGAGACGATCAATTTAAAAGACTTTTGTCCAAAAATCAATATGATTTTTGTATTAATAAGAAAAACATTAATTTGGAAAGTTCTTTTTATTTTTTTTATCAAAAATACATTTTTTATTAACTAAAATAATCGCTTAATTTTAAAAGCTATTAACTTCTCATCGAAAATGACTTTTGATAAATTTTCTGGAAAATATTTTTGTCATGATATTTGCTTATTTTAAAAATTAGTCACACACATCTGAATACTCATTTATCTTTTAATAAATTGAAAAATAAAATAAATAAAAATAATTATCGTAGATCTTAGATCAAAGTAAATATTTTAACATAAAAGATTTAATAAGCTTATGTTTTTATTTCATCAACAAATGAAACGGAAATTAAGGAAATTTAGGTTTTTATTTGCTGAATATGCTAAAGAAAAAACACTTTCGGTTTTAAAAAATTTCAGAGTTGCTGTTCGACGGCGGAAATTTTATTTTCAATTCACAAGAAAAAAGAATCAAAAACAAAACTACTATTTAAATAGCGTGATTGAAAAGATTTTAGCAAAAATGAATTGAATTAACACAAGACGACACCCGAATATAGATGAATTTTATTCATTTATTTAAAATTGTTGCTGGCAATTAAAAAAAATATGAAATTTGAAATTTTTAGAATTAAATCAAAATATTGACTAAATAATAAAAAATAGTTATTTCTTTTAAAAAATTCTGCAAATTAGTAATGTGAAGCTTAAAATTTTATTAATTTTTAATGATATTTTTCAAAGGCTTCATCTAAATAGAATATCAATCATGATTTTAAAATATTTAAAAGGAAATTTTATAGAATAGCATTGAATAGGAAAAAAGTCCTAATAAATAATTCTTCAATCTTTATAATAAATCTATTGAGAACGAAATATCAAAATTCTTCTTATTTTTAAGTTAAAAATTAGAATTAAACCATAACAATTTTTCGAGGCTTTTTACATGCGTATTTTAATTTTTTTGAAATATTTTGATCATTAAAGCTG
Source organism: Brachionus sp. 'Tiscar' (assembly GCA_006352455.1). Classification (NCBI taxonomy): domain Eukaryota; kingdom Metazoa; phylum Rotifera; class Eurotatoria; order Ploima; family Brachionidae; genus Brachionus; species Brachionus sp. 'Tiscar'. The sequence continues at coordinate 8,624 of VANL01000475.1, read as the reverse complement.
ACCGGCTTGCGATTTAGCCACCGGTTTAGCAACATTTTCAAAGAGATTTTTTCGTAAGCTGCTTCCTTTTTACTTGTTGCAGAAAAAAACATAAAAAAGAACTCTATTCAAACTTTAATAATTTTTTTTTCTTTTTTTGCCTTACAGTTCTAATTCTTTTATTGTATTTATTTAATTTTTTTGAAATAAAAACATTTGGCTGAAAGGAAAGACTAAGATCCATTCCAAACTACCAGGGTATAACCCGAACTATATTTTTAATAATAATAATTAAAAAACATAAAAAAGATAAATCAAAGAGATTTAAAAAAATTTAAAAAAAAATTTCACTAAACAATTAATTTTGAAATTCAATGAGTTTTTTTCACTTTTTTTAATTATGTTAGGACACATCGACTTTTCTTGTTTTAAACAAAAAAATTTCAAATATTTGTACAGTTCTTTTATTTATTTTTTAAACATTTTAGTTAAATTAATAGTATTGATAGGAGAGAAAGCAAATCGTGCTACCAGGTTAAGTGATTTTTTAAAATACTATTTTCTTTAAACTATTACCAATCATTCAACAAAATTGAAATCAATTTCTTTTAAAAATTATATTAAGGTTAATTCAAGTCACATAGATCATTTTTTCATTTTTTTTAAATTTGATTAAAATGTTCGTCAATATTCACCATATTCATAAATATTTATTTCTAATATAAAAATAAATATCTAAAAAACTATAAACTCTGGCCTATAATGTCTAGCTTATTTGAGAAATTTTTCGGTAAATTTTATCCAAAAAATTTGATTTTTCAATAAACATTAATATTTTATAATTTTGGGTTTTTTATTTAAGAACGATTTAGATAAAGTTATTTTAAAAATAAAACAATTTGTCAACTTTGAATTTATTTTAAAATATTTTACCTTAAAATAAATTTTTTTTGTTAAAAATTAACTATAATTTAAACAACCTGTAAAAATATTTTCAACATTAAATTTGATTTTAAAACGTAATTAAAATAATTCAGATTTTAAAATGTGTATGTTATTTAAACATCTTTTTTAAAGTAAAATTTGAAAAAAAATTTATTCAAAGACAAGATCTTTATTTGTAAATTATTTAATAATCAAATGGGAAATTGGACAGGTTTTGATAAAATTCAGTTTAAGATTTTATTAATCAGCTTATCTAAATAATAGATTTATCTTGTTTTGTTCTACCAAAAAAACAACAATCTTAAAAAAGTGCCTTGTTTTAAATTCATTAAAAGTATAATGAAATTTCAAATACCTTATTTATTGCTAATCAACTTATTCATGATTTTTTTTTAAAAAACAAATTGTGAGTTATAAAAAATTTTATTCAATTTAAAAAAAAAAAAACTTAATTGCTGAATAAAAAATAGTCACTACAAAAATTGGCAATAATTCAAAATAGAAAATGTCTATAGAAAATTTTTTTAAAAATAGTACGATTCAAGTTTATGTGCATTATTCAACTAATTTATAAAAATGTTTATTACAACTACTAATCAGTTATTTGAGTCGTAAGCTTTAGTAAAGATATCCATTTTAAATTGTCTAATCATTTGTTCCATTTGATCAAATTTAAGCAATATATCCAACTTATTTTGGTCATTGATTGATTTTTTTAAATCCTGCTTTAGAACAAATTGATCATCTTGCTCTTCATTTTTTTCACTAAAAAATAATTTAAAATTTTCAACAAATTGATCTAGAATTTTTTCCAAATCCTGATTTTCACTTTCAGCTTTATTTTTGTTCAATGTATCTGAATTTGCTACTGTATTGATACTCAAAGTCTGAGTTTCATTCAAACCTTTAACTGGACTTAATGAAGGAAAGCTAAAATTTGGCTGTAACAAGTTGGCGTTGATTGCCGGATCCAAAAATGATGAATTAGTCACTTTAGCAGGTGACACATGAACAACACAATTAAATACTTTAGCATTTGATTTTTGTCCAACTTTATCATATGTCACATTCAAGTTTTCCTTATTTGGCTCCGAATCATTTATCACCGTTTTAGTAGAATCAACTTCCTCTAAAGTTACATCATCTTTTTCTATTTCTGCAATAATGTCATTTATATCGCTCATTGATAACGATTTTCTAAGCTTTTTGGCAACTTTTCGCGAACCATTAGAATTATTTAATTCTTCATTGGATTCATCCAAATTTGGAGAAAAATTCTGAGTTCTTTCTTCTATTCTCTCCAAGTTTTCAGCCCATCGAAAACATTTTTTTGACTTCTAAAAAATAAATTTTAGAAAAATTTTTTTTTTTAATTACAAATTCTTACGACTGGCTTAGCTTCCAGATTCATGTCATCATTGCTAAAATTAGACATCAGATTTTTTCTTAAACAACCCGATAATTCTGACTTAGGATTGTACGTGAAATCATACTTTAAATTAAAATTGAGTTAATTTAATTTAAAATAATTGTAAGCCAACATTAGTTAGTTGTTTTAAAGGAGTACATCTTTCTGGTTCGTCAATTCGAGTATAATTCATTCCTATACCCAAAATAGCTTCTGCGTTCTAAAAATAAAAAGGTTTATTAAATCATAATTTTTTATCAACAGTACTTTATTAGTTGTTCTTGTGGTAACTTTCCAAAGACCTTTTTCTACCCTTAATCCTCTTAAATGCTTCGAATCACAGTCAAACTCAACAACTTGTTCATAATGTTGTTAAATTAAAAAAAAATAAAGTTAATTTTTACTATATCCTGGTCCAGTGTAACCAAACTGAGCTTTTTTTAGCATTATTTCGGTATAATCAACACCATTACTACATAAAAATTTTAAAAAATTATTAAATATATTTAAAGAGTATTCATTTAGAACCATAAGGGATTGATTCCAAATGAGTTTTTCGATGATGATCCTGATCTAATATTTGAATTTATTTGTATTCTATTGTTTGTAGGAGTTCCTGTAATTGTTCCTGAATTCAAGGTGGCTATTTTTGTCAAATTTGGTGTTTTTTTTCTTCGAAATACAATTGAAAATTTTATCTTAAAATTAAATAAAATTTTACTTTTTTGACGAGTCAATTTTGGAAGAACCAAGTTGGAGTTTAGTTCGAGCATTTATAGGTGTATGGTTATTTGAATTGAGATGGCTGGCTAAATGAGAGTCTTAAATATTGGAGAAATTTTTAAAGAATAAATACAATTTTTTTTATACATTACTTTTGATTTTGCTGTTTGAAGAGTTTATAATTGTAGAGCGTGCTAACAAGTTTGTATTTTTTTCCTTGAGTTGAATCGGAGTGTTAGACATTTTTTTTAAATTAAAAATACTATTTTATTTTGGTTTAATATCTTTAATCTATAATCTGACAGTTGAGAATTCAAATTTATTGAATAAATTTTAGCTTAACTTGTACATCATAGAATGTTGACGCTTTATATGTCTCGTGTGGTTATATTTTATTTTTTGACCACATTACTAACTTAACATAATTATTCGAATTATTTATTTAACATTTTGGTTTTTTTTGCCGGAAAATTTTATTCAATTAAAAATAAAACCTTAACTTAAAACAATTTTTTCATGAAACTAAGTATTGTTTATTTTTTAAAATAATCCTGAGTTTTGGTTGTACAAGAAGAAATCCTTATTGACTATCATTGAAGCATCATATCACCAATAAATTGGACATTTTTGTTGATATAGTTATTTTTGATGTATCTGTTTAGAGTAATGTACCACAATTCTGAAGTCGATCATCATTTAAACTTAGGTAATAGTTTAAATAGCTGCTTAAATATTTGTTCATTATACCTTTTGGCCCGAGAGGAAAATATGTCGAGCTAGGTTCTTGATAAAATTTTATTAGTTAAGGTATTAGACAACTCTTATTTAAAAAAAATGCTACTTTCGAAATCCTATAAACTGTATTTACAAACTTCTTGTAATCAAGAAAATTTTTGCTAGGTCAAAGTTGATGGTCTTTTTACCCCCAAATAAATTTTTAAAAAACTTTTTATACTAGCCATAGTTGTATTCTTCATCTAAAGATATTTCCAATCACTAGCATTTTTTTAAGTCATAAATTAGGTCATGTCCAAGTCCGGACTTACAATTTTTTCAAAGTCAACCTGTTAAAATTTTTTTGCATTTGAATAAAATTCTTTACTATTCTTAATTTAAATATATATAAGTAATAAACATTTTCTAATAAAAAAAAGATTTAATTAGATATTTTTTATTAAAATTTGAAAAAACATCTAATTTTTCAAGTGGAGCACAAAAAAAAAGCAGGTGAATCACAGAATAAGTCCAAAAATTATCAAAAATTTTGTAACCACTTGAATGAATTTAGGTGGAATAGCTAGTGTCAAAAACGTGAACGATTAAATAATTGTCATCCGATATAGAACTTTTTTACAAATAGAGTAACTCCGGGAAGATAAATTAAATACAAATACAAATTTTTTTTTCCATTTTAAATAAATTGAAGTTCTTATTTAAGGAGGGCTTATTTCTTCATTTTTAAATCGCACTGTCTTTATTTTCTGCTAGATACCAAACTGAAAAATTATATTCTTTAAATGCACTTTGACTAGTCCAAAATATTTTAATTAATTACTTTATAAAAATTTTTTTTGAAATTTTTTAGGATGATTTTTGCGATAAATAAATTATATAAAATATATTTATTTTTCAAAAGTTTATTAAAATTCAACAAAAATATAAATAACCTTAAATACGTGGACAATCCAAAGTGGTTTAAGTGATGTTTAAGAGTGAAATAACATATTGATACAAACTTAACCAACCAATACTTTCATTACATCTTTGAAATCATGATTTATTAATAAAAACATTTCTCTTTTTTTTTTATTAAGAAATCTTTTCAAGCATCAATAGAATCTTCAAGGTCTGAGTCGAAAAAATTATTAGTTTTCATGCGAAGAGTTTTGTTATCATCGGACTCTTCAGTGTCCATATCAGTTTTGTCTGAAATGCTTATTTCTCCATCAGTATCATAATCATTTTCACTTAATTCGTCATCTTCGTCTTCTTCCTCTTCTTCGCTACTTTCATCCAAATATTCACTATATATGTCTTTAAATTCGACATAAAATTTTTCTATAAAATTTTTGGATCTATTTAACAAATAAGGATCAAAAGGAAAAAATGAATCCAATGGATTATCTAATAAGGACGCATTTTTTGAATTTTCATTTTTGCTATCAAAGGAATCAGTCTGATTTGAAAAAAACATTCTTATATTTAAACTAGATTGACCGCTGACAGGTAATGATGTTCTACTATTTGCATCTATGATTGCATAACAATAAGCTATTTGATTTACGTAAGTTATTCGGGCAAATTTTTTTCGCACAGTTGGCAAACAATATCTCAGCGGATTTAATTTACTTGAAATAATTTCATTCAATTTCCATGATTTTACCAATTCAATCATTTTTGAATTTTCACCACCATTGCTACCGTTGAACAATTGACGATTTCTGAATATTATTACATAAAAAACTGTTTGACAAAGAGCATAGAATGTTCTATGCATTTCAAAATTGGATATATTTGAATTATTGACGTTTTTTTCTATATAATTATGGATCCATGTAACCATCAACTGCAATGTAGCCACACATGTCGTGATTGGTATGTATTTAGCTCGAGACAGATATGAACCAATGTAGTAGGAACATATTTGTTTGGTAATGGCACATGAGTTGGAGGCATTGAATTTTTTCCACAAGTAATCCAAAAACCCTTCACTCAATAGAGTTCTAAAACTACATATGTAAAACATAATAAATTGAACATGACTTGATCCATAAGTGAATAAAATATATTTGTCAAAAGTATATAGTAAATCTTTATAGATGGACTTGCATGATTCCCAATTTAACTCTTTGGTTGCTGGATCTATGCATTTTTCTCTAATGTATTCAAACAAACAGTTCATTTTTACATCTAATCTGTCAGCCAAAGGATGCTTCATTCCCTTTTGCAGCTTTTCGTCTGGAATTATTTGACTTTCCTGTAGGAGTTGATCATCATTTGGAATTTCAGCCTCAATTATCTGTTCCCTGGTCGAGTTTACGTCAATTTTTAATATCTTTTGAACGCATATTTCTAAAATTCTAAGTCTAAGATCTTTGAATTGATCAGCCAGTTTTAGAAGATTTTTGATATAGGCATCTTGTATTAGTGTATCCTTAATCATGTATGGATATATTGATTCACAAAGCTTTATAATGTAACTATTACTTGTTGGTGCTATTTTGACTAAATTTTGGATCATTTTATGAGCTAGGGAATACATGTTTTCATTGTTAACATTATTCTCTGCCGTCAACGTAAACATTTTGATCATCATGCCAAGACATTTATGTACATAACTGGTATAGGCACTGTTTAAGTCGATCAAAAATTCGCACAGTGAATCCAATAGTGTTTTATTTGCAGAATGTTCGGTCCATTTTATTTCGTAAAAAATAATGTTTATAAAACTATTTTCGAATTTATTAGGCTCTAGACGATCGACCAAGTGTCTCAGTTCCTTTAAAAATTTTGTTAAAAAATCGGCATTTGACTGTTTTTGCTTTAAGATACTGATAAAATAATGTAACTCGTGCTTGTTAGCTTCATTTGAGTAATTTTCTATAAGTTTTTTCAAATTAAAATGAGAGTCTTTCGCAGACTTGGCACTAGAACTTGACTCTAATTTTGAAACTTGAATCGTCGATTGCATTTTATTATTTGTTTTTGTTTATTTAACATTAGATGAAATCGAATATTTTCTGCTTAATTAGATATTTTTCTGTTAAATTAAATAATTAAAATAAAATTAAAATTTTTTATTTGAAAAAAATAAAATAAAATTAAAAAAATAAAATAAAAATTGAGTATTTCAAGGTTTTTTGAAATTCGGAAATTTTAGGTTCTAATTTATTTTTTAGTTTTATTTTACATAATGCGCAGCTATTTATGAATGAAGTTCAATTTTGCTTTTAAATTTAATTGTTATTTTTTTACAAAGCATGGTATAACGTGCTTGTTTATATCTTGCATTCAGTGTTGATTTTTTTTTCTATTAAAAAAAACGAGTTTTGAGTAAAGCTGAGTTGAGTATAAAATTTACCAAGTATATTGAACTATTGTCGTGTATTTTTGTCTTAATTCAAATCAATTTTAAAAGCCAAACTAACTTTCATTTCATTTGATTCAATTTTTATTATAGAAACTAATAAGATTAAATTAAACAAGATAGAATTGAAATTTTGAGAATATATTGTCCTTAAGTTTTCGACGAGTCGTAGTCATGAAAAATATATTTAAAAGCATATTTCCTCATTTTCTTCAGTGTATTAAAGTATTTCTCTCAATTTTTTCTTCTATTTAAAAAAAAACTTTTGAGTTTAAGTGTCTAAAATATATAAAAATTTAAGCGCTGTACAATTTCACTTTTAAATTTAATTTTTTTTAAGTAAAGTTATAAGTAAATCAAAAATTTAATTTAAATAATAATGAAGAAATAAAAATTATTCATTTTTTTAATTAGTATCAGAATAAATTTCTTTTGAATTTTTAAAGGATCATTTTCGCTTAAATCATCTCAGTCAGAATCCAAGTAAAAATGATTAAATTTTCAGGTAACTTGTTTTTAAGGAGTCCTAAATAATAAACCCCAAAATAAATTTTCGAAATTCATTTTATAAAATAATTTTTTTTTGGAAAAAGTTTTTATTATAAACTATACAAAGTATAAACTAAGCTTGTCGCTTCATAACTTAGCTTTCAAATTTTTTATTGATTTTTTAATTTTTTTGTTACTTTTTAATATAAGAAATAACTATGATCAAGATTTTAGCTAGCTTTTAGCTTTAATATTTAGGACTGTATTAGATATGTATAAAAATGATTTAAATTACCAAGAAGTGTTAACTAAATTATTTGGAGTAAAATAAAGCACCCAAACTAAAAAAATAAAAATTTCAATACGATAATAAAATTTTTTTCATGAAAAACTTCAAAATTTCTTAATAAAAATTGTTTACACCGTTTTTTTTCTGGAATTATTTGTCCCTAAAAATAAAAGCTAGAAAAAAATTAGACCAACAATAAATTTGGGCTTGGCGGAATATGTTTTAAGGACTTTTAGTAAAGAGTAATAAACTGCTTCATCTCAAGCTCTAAAATCGTTAATAAGAGAATTCCCAATGGCAGATTGATAACCCAAAAAATTATTCATTTTTTTAAATAAACCTTTTTATGTGACACCTAAAGAAAACGTTATAAAAATAAAAAAAAAGATGAAATGTTTCTCAGAAAATCGTTTAGAAAAAATAAAAAAATAATTTTTATTCCTATTTAAAATAACAATGTATAAAAGAGTTAATATTAATATTAAATTCATTTGAAAAGCTTTGCAGAATATCTTGAAAAAAGAAATTAAAAATCTTGAAAAAAGAATAATTTTAAAAAATGCTTTCAAATAGAGAAGGTCTTGGTCTGCAATTAAAAAAAAGGGTTATTTATAAAAATTAATTATTAATAATAATAATAATAATAATGAGCTACGGTGGTTTGTCCCACCAAACGAAAACCCATATAGGGAACGCTATAGTAG
>VANL01000474.1:0-33290 GCA_006352455.1 Brachionus sp. 'Tiscar' | reverse complement strand
TTGCTTTCTAAATTTAGAATAGATTTTATGAGTTGTTTAAGATTAAGCTTTTCCATCAATACATCTATATCAAACATTGAATACAAAACTTGATTATAAGTTTCAACAACTTCAATAGATTTCAATAGTAAGTCTGGACTTATCTCTATTTCATCCTCATAAATTACATAAGTTCCATTATTTGGTATTAAAAATTCCTTTATTTCATTATAAATTCTCTCGTTTGAATTTTTTAACAAAGTTCGATCTAAATCAGACACAATAGAGATGTTTTTTTCAAAAGAGAATAATTGTTCATTTGTCTTATCACTTGGACAATTTAAATTCACAATATTTTCTGGGTTATTTTTTTCTTCAGATTTAATCAATTTATTTTTTTTTTCATTTGCTTCATGTAATTTTATAAGATTTTCATTATGGTCAGTTGAAATTGTATTTTGAATTTCTTTGAGGACAATTTTTTCTAAATTTTCACTCTAAAAATCAAGATTTCAGAAAATTAGATATATGGAATGAAATTAAAAAGTTACTTTAAAGTAGCCCGGAATAGCAGACGAGGGACGAAACATTTAAATTTTTTTTTCTTAAAAAATATTCACGGTACAGAATATCAATTAGATAAAATATAATATAATAAATATAATAAAACCTTTATTTTCTTCAAATTGCTTAGCTACTATGCGCTGAGATGATTTAATGAAAAAAGCAAGATTTAATATAATTCAAAGCAACATTTAAAGCGCTGAGTTTTTTACTATTTTTTTTCAAATATTATTTTTTGTAAAAATCAATTTTAAATTTACATCTGAACATTTAATTTTAAAATTCGATCATAGTTTTTTTTTAATAATCTTAAAAATAAAGAAAAATGCTTAAGATAATTATCAATTGATCATAATGAAAATTTTATTTTAAAATACATCGGCTAAGTTAAATTTTAAGGCATTTTTATTGAAAATTAACGAATATGTCAATTTAACAATTTAATTTGTATTTTATGGGTTAATGATAAAAAATTTAATGATTACGCTCAAAAAAACAATTTTTAAATTTCTAAAACCTTTAAGTTTATTTTTTTTTAATAGATTTTATTAGTTTTGTATGCGAGTTAATCTCATAATCAGATTCTAGTTTTGAAATTAAATTAAAAAAAAATTGATAATTAGCTTATAACTTAGCCACTAAAAATTAAAAATTTAAATCTAATTTATTTCAAATAAAAAAAATTAAATTTAATCAATAAAATGAAATAAAAAAAGTTTTAGTTGAAAATTAAAATAAAAAAGAAAGTGAATTATAACAAAAGAAACAATTAGAATTCAAATATATCTGACCACAAATGTCTTTGTGTTTTTTATATCAAATGCTTTATGGTATTAAAAATTGATCTAAAAAATGTTTTGTTAAATATGTTACGATACAATATATGATGCAAATTTTTTTGTCTTTTTAACATAAAAAAAAATTATCAAGTCATAAAATAATAATTTGAAATCAAACAAAATAAAATAAATATTTTTTATGATTTTTATGATAAATATTTATCATAATTTAATATAAAAATTCACTGAATAAAATCTTAGTTCCGAAAAAAAATAATTTTATAAATTATAATTATTTAAAATAAAATATATATAGATTTAAAATTTCGAGTTTTATAAGAAACAATAAAAATCAATGGATAATATATTAAATTAATTACATTATCTTTTAGAAGAAAAATGTTTGCAACCAATACGACTCCAATTTTTTCGGGAGCTCATGTTGGTAACAAGACCGATGACGAGTTTTACAGCGTAGAAATACCACCTGACTCAGTATTTAGGGTTCTAAAACGATATCAGAATTTGAAATCAATCGGATCTGGTGCACAAGGATTCGTTTGCTCAGCATTTGATACTATTCTTCAACAGAACGTGGCGATTAAAAAGCTCAGCAGACCTTTTCAAAATGCAACACACGCGAAAAGAGCTTATCGAGAGTTTTGTATCATGAATCTTGTTCATCATAAAAATATTATAAGTCTTTTAAATGCTTTCACACCTCAGAAAACTGTCGATGAGTTCACTGACGTGTAAGTAAAAATTAATGCACTGAAAAAATTTTAATAAATAAAACAAAAGCTACTTGGTGATGGAATTGATGGATGCTAACTTATGTCAAGTAATTCAAATGGAATTAGATCACGAACGTATTTCATATTTATTATACCAAATGCTTTGTGGTATTAAACATTTGCATTCTGCGGGAATTATTCATAGGGTTTTTATAACTTGAATTGGATAGAATTGTTTTTTATTTTTTTAATAAGGACTTAAAGCCCAGTAACATAGTTGTGAAATCAGACTGTACGCTTAAAATTCTAGATTTTGGACTAGCTCGAACGGCAAATTCTAATTTTTCCATGACTCCATATGTTGTCACAAGATACTATCGCTCTCCTGAGATCATTCTCGGAATGACTTATTCTGACAATGGTAATTAAACTAAATATTTAGATTTTTCTATTAGCTAATATTTATTCATTAGCTGATATTTGGTCAGTTGGATGTATTTTTGGTGAAATGTTACGAGGAGCAGTAGTTTTTCAAGGATCAGATCGTATTTATAAAATAATTTCTTTTTACTAAAATTAAAAACTTTTGTCAAGAAATTGACCAATGGAATAAAATAATTGAACAATTGGGTACACCATCAAATGATTTCATGGAGCGTCTGAGTACGTCAGTTCGAAATTATATAGCTAATCGTCCAAGATTTCCAGGCTTTGAATTCGAAAGACTTTTTCCAGATATTTTATTTCCAGCTGATTGTCGACAGAGTCAATTGACAGCTGCATCTGCAAGAGATTTATTAAGACGAATGCTGGTAATAGATCCATTCAATAGAATTTCTGTTGAACAAGCACTCAATCATCCATACATAAAAGTTTGGTATGATGATTCAGAAGTTAATGCTCCTGCACCGAAAGTTTATGATCACTCAGTAGATGAGCAAGAGCACACTATTGAAGAATGGAAGCAGCTAATTTTTAATGAAGTTACAAGATATGAACAGCTGTTTCAAAAGCAATATTAGATGCATCTTCAAATCATAAGCCCCAGTAAATATGCAATATTTAAAAGAAAATAATCAAAAATAATTGTAACGTTCAATTGAAATATTAAAATCATGCTGTAAAATGAGACCATCAAATAACTAAGTTGGTTCTAGGAAATTTTAAAATCTTAGAGGCAAAATTTAATTGAATGATAAAAAGCTAAAGCAAAAAGCTTCTAATTGTTTTAAAATCATGGACAGAATTTTTTTTATTAATTTTATTTTTGAAAGATCATTTCTAATAAGTTTCATTATAAATGTAAAAAATTTTTTTTTCTGAATAACTGATATTTAATAATTGCTTTTCCTTCTAATTTTAAAATAAATTTTTGAATTCATGCTAAAAAATATTTTTATTGTTGCTTTTATGTTTAAAAATTTCATTTATATAAATTAGTTGTATTAATAAAGTAATCATAAGAATATTGAATGTCAGTAAAAGATATTAGAACATACTTTAAAAAACTGCGAAATATTGCATCATACTTGGTTTTTTTTATCTAAAACAAGCTCTGTCAATCAAGCTGTTTTTTCTTTATTTAAAAAGATATTCTGATTTTTTCCTGTTGGCATATAGATTACTTTTGTATTTTCATTCAACTTTTAATTTCTTTGGATCTACTTAATTTTTTATTTAAGAAATCAACTTACCCTAATTTATTGACTTTTGGGATTCAAATCCTTCTTTATTTTGATTCAGGTAACCAAATTTCTCTTGATTTTTTATTCTGGTTCATCTGACCCTAATTTTTGTTACAGGGGTTTAACTCAACCTAAATCTCGATTCTGTGTAAAGACTTCCTAATTTTTTGATTCAAGAGACCATAAATTTTTCGTTATGGTGACCATCTTTTCCTAAATTCTGAGTTTGAGGATCCCTTATTTGTTGCCTGTCAATTAGCAAAGAAAATTAAATAAAAATTATTTTGACCATCTATTTGAAATATTTGCCCATTCAAAATCATATTCTGATTCATATTTACATTAGAATTTAAATTCTTAAAAAATTCACAACGTCGTTGAATGTGGTTCTCTCTGTAGGAACTATCATGATTTCAAGGTATTTTTTTCATACTTTCAAGCTCCTTCAAAACAGCCTCAGCGTTTCCACGGCATAGAGATCAAAATATATTTTTCCTTCAGGTCATTTTTCCTCGAGATTTTAGATTCTTTTCTTTATTTGACTGGTCATTGAATGGGTCTTTCTGCAGGGGCTATCAAAGCTTCTTGGAATCTTTTCGCAAATTGCGCCAAAAGTCTATGTCATTCAACTTAACCGTCCACTCATTCTGGCTCATTTTTTGTCGAGAATTCAGATTCTGTAATCGTCTGAGTTAATCATTTCACTACGCCCTCTAAAGACATGTATAAAACCCCAAAAAAGCTTAAAAATAGCCTCCACATCTCCACATCTATCCCTAAACAAAGTTCATATTCGTTCATTAAGTGGACACAATTGGGTAATTTATATTTAAAAGAATAAAATCTTTATTTTTTTTTTAATTCAAATCAATAACCAATTTAAATCTTATTGATGATTTTTTTGTTTTGTATTTTTTACATGAAAAAAATAGTTTTAAAAAAGATTAAAATGATGCAAAGACACACTTTGTTGCAGTAATTTTACGTATGTATTAATATCTAATTTATCAAAAGAGGAAGAATTCATTTTTGTTTTTTTCATTTTACAATACCTATATGAATTTTATTAAATATGGTCCAAAGAATTCAACTTATATGGAAGTCAACCAATTACAGCAAGGAAACAAAACTTAAACTGAAAAAAGCAACAGTGATGCATGGAAGCAAATGCTGAAAAATGTCTAAGTCTGATAGAAATAGCCTGATAATCTTCAACAGTGGAAAAAGACACTTTTTGACATACGCCGAGCTATAAAAGACAACGAAAAATTAAAAGATAAAAGTCCACTACTTTTAAAAATAGTCTGGACGTTTTAAAAATAAAAAAAGCGACTTAAGCCATAATGATCAGATATAACTTGATATAACAAAAATAATGATAAAATAAATGGGCAGAAGTTTTAAGGTAAAGGATCGACATGATTATAGAAAAGTGAAGAAGCTAATATTGAAAAAAAACTTCATTTGAATGAATTTTTGTTTAAGTGTACAAACGGGAGATTTTATTTTTCAACACAAATCAAGATTGAAATACTACATAGTTTTAAATTTTAATAACTTTATAAAATTGAAATTTTTTACATTATGGTATTTTTTATAATATCAATTATATTTTTTATTTTCCGTCCATGACATATAAAAAATAATTAATTAATTATTATTTATTAATTCTTTGAAAATATTAAAAAAAAAGTAGATCGAAGATAGTGAAATTTGAAATTAAGTCTCAACATTTATAGGAGAAAATAATCTTAAATAATTTTTACATGAAACTGACGAAGTTAATGTCGTCTTAACAATCAAAAGCTAAATTAGTGTGAAGAATAATTTATTGAGTTTATTGTTTGTTTATCCTGTAGCAAAATATTAATCAAAATTTATTTAACTACAAAATCTTAGAATAAACGATCATAAAAAACGATATTCAAATTAGTTGAATAATCAAATGCTACACTGGCCAAAAATTTATTTCTTAAAATACAAATTTAATTAAAATCCAAGAATAAATTCAAGATAAATTTTGAAATAAAAACTATTTGTTTTTGAAAATTGAAATTTTGTTTGAGAGAAAGAATAAATTTTCAAAAAGTTAATTGTATCTTTGTAGGTTTATTTGTATTTTTTTTGAAGTTTACTAAAAACAAAATTAATATTTAATTCAACCGTATGATGGTTTTATTTTATCGGATTTTTAAATGAACCCTTAAAAAAAAAACTTTAAAATTTAGAATTTTTTGTTTTTATTTCATTTTATGGGACGAACAATCTCTCATCACTTGACCGAGAAAACTAACTATTTGTTTGCATTTTAAAACCATATTTCTTTAGATTATGTAACATTTTAAAAAGTTTATGAATATTTTAAGTAGCTTAAATTTCATAAACATGATCTCTTTCAAATGGTTTTGTTTTAAAATTATATGAAAAATCCTTTATTTGCTATAATATTTATGCATAGAACATTTTAATTTTAATTGAAAATGAGAGTTTAAGATGTTAAAATTTAGATGAAAAAAAATTTGGTAAATATTTAAATATTAAAGATTTTGTATAATTTTTAAATTTTTAAAATGCTTGTGTTGGTTTAATGGCTTGTTATATAAAATTTATTTAAAGTGATATAAGATTTTTTAAAATTTTATTATAAATTACGACTTTTTGTTTTGTTCATCTTTATTTAATAGGAACTCATTTTTAATTTCTGAAATAGTAAAAATTTTGCTCCGAGTAACTAAATCTTTATTAAAATTTACTTAAAAAAATTGAATTTTTATTCCATTAAAGGAAAGCCGAAAATTATATTTCAAACAACATCTTTAAAAAAATTATTAAAAATTATTTTCTGAAGGTTGTATCCTAATACTACACCTCTAAAAAGAACAAAATTAAGATATGATATGATAAAGATTCCTAAAAAAAAATTTTTTGTTTAAGTATTTTGATAGTTATTTTTTAATAGTTATAATCAAATATCTCAAGTATTATTTGGTGAGCACAAATCAGAATAACTAGATTATAATATAAAAATGGGTCTCATTTGTTATGATTTTGGTTTAGTACAAATACTTACAATATTTGCTTTTAAAAAAAGCGATATACGATTAAGAAAATTTTAGAAATAAAAATATTTTAAGACCATAAAATTAGATGAAGACCTAAATTAAGCAAATTTTATTAGTTTAATAAATAATAGTAAAATTCAAGTTGTTACGTAACACATTGGTCATCCTGGGCATTTCTTTTTTTTGACAGATTATATAAAAAATTTTCTATTTATCTAAGATATTTAAAAAAATAATTTTTCAGTTAATTGTCTGTTACTATTGTAAATATTTTTCCTCTTATTTTAGAAAAAAAATGAATTAATCAGAATTAAAAGCTGGGTGAAAGAAAAATAGAATGCATAAAACGTTTTACAAAAGAAATTCGGATGAAATTGAGATTAAAAACAACCAACAAGACAAATCGTTCAGCTCATATTCGCCTACTGAATCGATGACTTTATCTAAATATTTAACTCATTCTCCTAATCAAAAAAAAAATGATAAGAACATTGAAATTAATATGATAAGCACAGGTGTTGTTAGAAACCTTAGAATGTTTTTTAGTCAAACATCATCCGCATTATCAACTGCGCCCATAACAACATCAAACAGAAAAGCTAGCTTTTTAAAAAAAAAATCTTATGAGAACACACACGATCTTAAAAAATCCCAATCGGTTCAATTTGAAAAAATGAATGAAAAAATTAAATCACTTGAAATAGAAAAAACTCGTAGCAACAATTTTTTAGATGACATTGAAAACGCAATTCAAGACCAAAATTTTGCTAGTACAGTAAATCTAAATGCGAGAAAGAATCAATTCACAAGACGAAACTCTTTGATCAAAGAAACTAAAAATTTCCTAAAAAGAAAAAATTCAAATAGCAAAAATTTTATGCTTAACAAATTTGAACGAGATGAATTTAAAGGAAGTTTAAATTTTTTAGACAAAATAGAAGACACAAATGAAAATAACCGCAGCTCTATAATTATTAGTTATGATGACAGTAGTGTTGCATCAACTTTTAGTGATGACTACACATTTGATGATTATTCCAGTTCAATTAGCAAAAGAGATTCCACATTAAGTTTAAGCTTAAATGAAAATGAAATAAATGAGAAAAAAGTAAATCAACTACAAACATTTAATAAAAACAAATTTGAACAAAATATGTCGAGTATTTTTTCACTTTTGGTAAATATTCAAAAATTTAACTTTTAACTTAATTTCTATTAATTTTTTTATAGAATGAGTTAAAGAAAGAAAATGAGCTAATAGAATCTTTTTTTTTAAATCTTCATAACAAAATTCAAAGCACATCAGATGAATTAAGAAAAAATTTAGATGAAATTGTAAACTGGATTGATGATGAAAGTTGTAGAAGATCAATCGATCGAAGTCATTTTTCTCGTTTGAGTATCAAAAAACATTTAATTAAACATAAATTTTAGTTAGATTTTATATTTATTATATATACAAACTATCCTAATTATTTTATATTACTTTTGTATATTAACATTGAATAAAACATAATTAAATAAATTTATCATATGCTTTATTGTTTAAAATAAATACATTAGTTAAAATTTAGACGCGAAAAAATTATTCTAATTTAAAGCCATTAAATTTGTATCTTGTGACAAAAAAATGCAATTATTAAATGATTTAAAAACAAACTGCACAACCTTAATTCATCAAGCTAATTTAACAGTAAGCATATCCATCTTTTACTTTGAAACACTGTATTAAATTTAAATTAAAAAATGTAAAGTTATTTTTGTTTTATTAAGACCAAAATTTTCATAAATAATAAACAACTTTATGTGAGTATATTGGTATTGTTTTTTCTTTTATTCAATTAGCATAAATTATTAATATAAAATTTGTTGTATCAATTTATTCATTTCATTATGATTTTCAACTTTTTATATATTGAATTTATGTTTCGAACCATAATTAAACTCAAATAAGAAACGAAATTCATCACGCTTTTAATCATAATAAAAACCTAAGTTAAGTTAAAATAAAATTATTCTTTTAGAAAGAATGTAAATTTTTAATCTTTCAGCGATCAGAACTCTGAAAAAAATATTTAGAAATACGCAATAAATTTGAAATAATTTTTAATATTATAAAATTAGTTTTGACCAAAATGTTATTTTTTATTTCTCATCTTCTTGGTCTATCACACGTTACATTTTTGACGTCATCGTGTTAATTATTTAAATATTCATGTTTAAATTTATAAAAATGATCAGACAATTTTTAATCGTATTTTTTAGATTAAATAAATATGACAAATTCAGATGAAAACGAATCAAAGCTGATTGAATCGGTAAGATCTTTTTTTATATTTTTTATTATAAAATACCTATTAAATATTTGTCCATTAGTCTAATCAATTTCTATTATAAATTAAAAAGTTACAAAAAAATAATGAATCGGGTTTTTTGTTAAAAACTTTTTATTTTTTTTTCTATTAATATTAATAAAAATTATAAAAATTGAAATTTAGTGCCTTAAACTCGAAATAATTCAAAATTTACCTAGCATGCTACCAAAATTTTTGTTTTTATTCGAGTTAGTATATATAATTTCAGTTTCTATATTCTTGTTGTATTCAAATCTATATTGTAATAAATTTTCATGATTGATTGCACATTTGTTATTTTTTGCTATATTAACATTATTTTGGCGAAAATGCATTAAGCTTAATATGAAATTATGTTTGTGAAAAGCATTTTCGCCATGCTTTGCCGACGGCTATTATTTAGTTGTCTAATTGCTTAATATTTCTTATCATTTAATTTTATTAATTTTATTCATTTTTAAGCCAATAATTAAAATCCCAAAAGTAAAATTCCATGCTCAAGCTAAATTTAATAAAATTTTTTTTAGATACTTCAACTAAAAGTAATAGAGCTCTAGTTCTAGTTTTTAGGCCTAGGGCAAACAAGATTAGATTAGCTTGTTTACTATTGTATTGATGTATACTAATGTTACTTAATCAACAATATATCTGGTAAAATGAGAGATAATGCTTTTTTTAAAATTTTTGTTATTATTTAGAATAGCTTATTTAATTTTATTGCTTGAAACCTTTTACTAACACATAACTACCTAATCATTCGAAATGTTAAGATTTACGGTCAAATGACCACGGTTGATCCAAGATTGTATCGCGGATTCACTGTTCTAATCCAATTAATTTTTAAATTCAATTTTTTAACTAATCGATTTTTTTTAGAATTTAGACTCAGAAATAAAGGCCGAGCAAACAGTTGAACAACAGAAAGTAATTCTAAATTTTTATTTATTAACAAAATTATTTACCTCGAACTGAGGAATGTTCTAAGAATGCTTGATAAGTATATGTCCCTCCATTATTTTGGTAAGATGAAAAAAGCTTTTCTAAGAATGCACGATTTTTTGGCTTAAATCAAAATGCATGTTGTTAAATGGGAAACGATTTAAGACAAATAATCCTTTATCCTTTGCTTAAAATTTTAATTTGGAAAAAAATATTTTAATCACTTTAATTTTAAAAGCTTATTTAGTTTATATGTGAACTCGATATGTTCAAAGATAAAAAAAAAAGATTCTGTTAAAAAAACAAAATCAAACAATCTTGTCTTATAAACTTCTTAAAAGCTGAAACTAAAAACATGTAATTTGACTTTAATTTCTTCTTATAGAGTTAATATTATTACCAAAAGTAATAGAGCTAATAAGTTAATTTTTGTGAAACTGTATCAAACGATAATTTTTTGTTATAAAAAGGTTTGATGAAAATTTGTAATATTTTCTATTTAAAAATTTAAAAAATTAAAAAACTCAAAAAGATGATAAAAAAAAACATATTTTCAAAAAAAAAATGGTATTTACCATTATTTTCAGCCAAAAATATCCCAAAATCTTTGTTTAAATTTTTTTTATTTTTGAGCATATTGATTTTCGCTAACCACATTAAGATCAAATTTTGATCTTTTGTAATTCTTTATTTTGATTCAAAATAAATTAACAAAATTTTTAAATTAAATAATTTTTAAGCCCTAGTATTATTGAGCGGAGTGAAAAAAAGTAAAATTTTTTTATTAAAAAAACAAAAATAAAAATACTTAAAAATTAAATACTTATATTTGTGTATTTATTTTTTTTATGATAAATATATTTTTTTGTAAATTTTAAAATAATTAAAAATTAGCTAATCTTAAATAGAATGAGTCATGTGTTAGAAATTCACTTTAAATAGCTAAAATTTATATTTTAAAGGACAAAAAAATAGTGAAAAATGAAGGCAATAACAATACGATCAGGAATCAAAGTCCTGAAGTGACTACAGTTAATGACATAAAAAACAGTTTGAGTGGCTGTCTAAGTAATCGATCAGAATCTAGATCTGTTTCCAGAAACCATAGTAGATCGGTTTCCTCAAAGTCTAGTAGATCACCATCGGCTTCAAGTAGATCCTCACGGTCATCCTCCCAATCCTCAAGATCATCATACAATAGAACTAAAAAGAAAAAAGTTTCCAAAAAAAAATCAAAAAAAAATCGCAAATATTCATCTTCCAGATCTAGGTCCAGATCGTATTCTCGATCTTCTAGGTCCTCTTATTCCCGTTCTCGGACATATTCGCGATCAAGATCTAGATCTTCTTCGCGATCGTACTCATCCAGATCTCGGTCATCATCAAGATCCCGTTCTTATTCCAGATCAGCATCATCAAGAAGTTCTAGATCTAGATCAAGCATCAGGAAATATCGAGACAGCAAAGATAGATCTTACTCATCAAGTCGGTCTAGAAGTCGATCTAGAAAAAGAACTCCTAAATTGACTTCGTCTGCAAGAATCGGAACGAAGAATTTTAAATACACTTACAATCCAACATCAGCCATTCCATTAAAAAATAAAGATAGATTTGGATTGAATTCTAATCGAAATAGACATTCAACCTTCAAAATAAATCGTAATGAAGAAGTTAAAATAAAAGTTAAAAGCGTCATTCTGTCTCACTTAAATTTGAACAATAAAGCTAAAGAAGATTTGGTCAAAAGAAAACTCAAAGCCAAAATGGAAAAGGAAGCAGCTGAAAAATTAAAACAAACTGAAGAAAAAAATGATGACACTCCTGTAATACCAATTACAAGTTATCAAAACGAGAGTGATTCAGAAGAAGAGGAGGAAGATGAAGATAAAAAAATTCCTGTTAAAAAACAAAAAATTGACCACAAATCAGATGATGAAGAGCAAAGGGAAAAAACAAAATCTATGCTAAATGTTTTAACAAAATTAAGTAAAAAAAAAAGTCTTAATTCGGTAAATGAAACCAAAAAAGCGCCTATAATAAAAGCTGGACAGCTGTCTAAGAATAAAATAGATGAAGTCCCTGTGAGTAAATTTATAGGACCGAAGCTTCCATATTATACAAAGCAAACCAGTGAGAAAAGAGAAGACCAAACAGATCAAAATGAAAGCGATGTGCAGCCGATTAATTTTTCTCAAGATGATTTGGCCAAATACGACGATTTGTTAAAGCGTTCTCAGATGTATGCAAAATATAATCAAGTAAGCGTGGTCAATCTTGGCCCAAATGGTGAAACACAAATAAAAATGATAGAACTTGATAAAAATGAAAATAAAGTTCAAAATGAGAATCCGATTCAACTACAATCAAATGAACTTTATGGTCTTAGTGTTCCTGAAGATGTGACTTTACAAAATTTAGAAAAAAAAACTGAAGAAGAAAATAAATTAACAAAAGAAAGTGATTTTGATGAAAAACTTCAAAATGATATTATACAACACCATCAATCTCAAAATTTGCTTTTACAACAGCCACAATTGCAATTACCACAGTCATTACACTATATCCCTTTTCAAAATCCAATGCAACAAATTATACAATTACCAAATTCAGGAATAAATTTAAGCATGCTTCATAGTAATCATTTAAATTTAATGCAAGCTTCTAGCTTAAATTTATTACAGCAACCATTAATGACTGTTCAAAATACAGGGCTACCGCTACAGTACATTACAGCTGGTCAACAATTTATTCAATTAAGACCGGGTCTGTCTACTCTCACACCACAGCCCCAGTTCATTATAAACTCACCTTTTTACCGAATTTTACCACAATAAAAATACAAAGCATTTTAAGAGTGTAATTATGTGAAGAATTCAATTCTTGAACAGTCCGAGTCGAAATGTTTTGAAAAAATAAGTCTAGAATTTTTGTTTTGAATTTAAACGATATAATTATTTATTTTTAATCTTTTACACATATTAAATTCATTATTTTTTTTTAAATAAAGAAAAATATTTTAATTCTTGAGTTTTTACTTAGTTATTTTATTTTGAAAGAGGACTTTTACGCCATTAAATAGGTATAGCCTGTTTTTGATAATAATTAAAAGTCAAAATTCATTAGGTTAATTTTTTTAAATGAAACATTTTTTCAAAAGCAAGAAACAATAAATTTTAGCCTCCTTGATAAAATGGCATTAGAATAGAAAGACTTAGGTTTTAATGTAAAGCAACTCCAAGCATCTTTCATAATTCAGCCTCCAAATACAATATATTATATAAAACCATTGTAGAGTTAAGCATATTAAAATAATTATTTAATTCGTTTAACTAATTAATCAACTAAAATGTTTAAGACTTTTTTCAATTTTGAAAATTTAAGGGGTCTGCATTAAACTCTAGTGTTTTAATACTGCATTGAGTCTTTAATTTTTCGCAAAAATTAAAATCCTTTTATTAAGATCGAATATCAAACGCTCGATTTTATTTTTTGAAAAAGTGATTTTTATTATCTCAAAAATCTGAACACCCAATCTTGCAAAAAACTAAAAATTTGACTCTAATGCAGAGCCAAGATTAATGTTAAGACATGTTTCTGGTTTAATTTAAGAATTTTTTGTATTCCAATTCGCAATATTGAACTAGGGAATACGGTTGATAGAGGGGAAATCTAGAATTTTTGTTTTAATTAAATGGATTCATATATTTTCATCTAACAAAAAAAATGAAAAATGAATCTGTTTTATATAAACAAAGGATGGATGTTTTTAACTACCACTTTTTAAATGGTATTGAGAAAAAAATCAGGATAGCAAAAAAATGTTTTAAACTTTTATTTTAAAATTAAATTTTTTAATTTTTTCAATGATCATTTAATCAATTAAAATTTCTCTTAAAGCCATTGTTGCATATGAAGATGTTGGAAGGGTAAATTCAAGACAAATAGCTTTCATTATTTCATCACAATTTGCTAATAACAAAATCAAATTTTAATTATTTCGATTTTGAGATAAATAAACCTCGTAAGTATTTTCAAATCGAATAATATGAAAATGTGCTGGGATTGTGAAGTTTTTTTATCAATTCAGAAATACTTGAATAACTTTTTTACTAAAATAGATGAATTATGTCTCAGAAATTTCTAATGTTTAAGCAATTTTGCTTAATCTGAAAATATATCTGCTAAAACTGTGCAAAGTTGATTATAATATTTTAATGGCTTATAAAATGCGGAGTTTTTTGCAGATATTTTTTATGAATCAAGCAAATTTGCTTAAAATTATGCATTTTACAGAACTAAATTATCTTTTATAGTAAAACAGTTATTTAACCTATTCATAGTTTAAAAGATCGAATTTAAACAAAATTCAAAACCCCAAATTCGTTGGCTTTGACACATTTACAAGGTATGAAAAAAATAAAATTAAAACAATTACTTGATATTTGATTATTTTCTGTGTGTGGTTCTATTAAATCCCAATCGCTTTTAACTAATTTTTCATTTTTATTAGAATAAGTTACAACATCATATTCTAAATATATTGGCTTAACTAAAATATTTCTATAATCCCCACTTAGTGAAAAATCCCTAAAAATTTAAAGTTTAACTTTAAAAATATTTTCAAATTTTTAACTATTAACTTAATTTTATTTTTAAAAGATTCAAGTTTTAGTCCATCGTTGCTTAAAATTTCTTCATAATAAGATTTTACTTTAAAATTTTTTTTTTTAAAATAAAATAAAAATTTAAAGCTTAATTTTACTTTCATTTTGTGGATATAATATATTATATCCTGGAAGAGGTAATATAATATTCTCAATCGAATAATTTGTCAAGTTTTCCTCTGTAACATAGATAACTCCTTCATTTTCTGATTGAACCAAATCTCCAATAACAGGTTTTAATCCGTACCTTTCGATTCGCTTGCTTGTAGCTTGGTTCCAAACATAGCTTTGGTATGCGTGCAAATACATCATTCTCATGTTTCGTGGTATCTTTTGAAAATTTTCAAAAAAATAATTTTTTAATTTTGAAAAAGTACGCATTGAAATGCACCCAAATAGTCATTTTTGGAGCTTTTCGCTAATCCATCTAGGAGAAATTTTTCAACACAATTTAATAGTTGAATATGAAACAAAGCTCGATTCGGATCATTTGTTGTAGACCAAATCTCTCGTGCTTTTTTTATTTCTTCTTTTTCGAAATTTTGAACTCTTGGCTTTAATATAAAATCAATTGCTTCTTTTAAATTATTTTTTATCAAAAATCTGAAAAAAATTTAAAACAATTTATAAAAGTATTCATTATCAAAATTAATGAAAATTGACTTGCTTTCCAATTATATGAGTAGGCACTTCTATGCTGTTTCCAAATCTTTGCAAACCAAAATAATTAATAAAACCATTATTTTTTAGCGATTCAACGTTAGCAGATATGTTCAGATCGTTTTTTTCTGATAACTCTCTTAATACAATTTTGAATCTGTTGCCAGATAAATCGCCTAGCTTTAATCCTTCATTTGAGATTCTTTATAACAAAAAAAATTTACTTAATTGAACAAGACATTTTGATTTTTTAAAGATATTTCTCATTTAAAGCATTTAAAATCAAAATTATTCATATTATAAACGTTCTCATTTACTTGAAATTTCCAAGTTTTATATTGTGAAAATTTTTATTTAACCGATTTATTTCTTTTGGACTAATTCTTAAACAAATTTGATAAATAGAAAAATAAAATAAAAAAATTAGTTAAATACTTGAAAAAAGAAATTGATTGAGTTGTAATTGCTTTTTTATCTTTTGTTCCTGAATAACCGACTCTCTTGGCATTAATTCTAGACATTGATTTAAAAATTTAAATAGAATTAAATTATTTTCTTTTCTAGATTTACCTTAAATGTTTGCAAATTAAATTTACAGCTTGTATAGTGTCAATATTTTCTTTGTACAAAGTACAAATTGTGAAATTTTTATCTCCTAAGTCTTTACTTCTTGAATTAACTTTAAAGCTATCTCTATTTGTTCGGGTCTTTTCAAATTGTAAAACAAAGTTTCCTTTTATGATTTAATACTATTACTTTATTCTTTATGTGAGATATTTCAATTAGCTGATTTTCTTTATCATTCTGAATTGTATTAGTAACATATTGATCAGTAGTTTGTTTTATATACTGATGAACTATTTTTCGATCGGATTTTTCTTCTTTAAATTAAATTAGTTAGATTAAAAATTAGAAAAAAAGATAATATTTTTACTAGGTGCATTGAAACTCATTGTTTCATCAGTTTTTGTACTAGTGGATAAAAATTTTTCCAAATTTTCAAATAATTCTTCACCCAAAATTCTTTTAACATCAATTTTCTATCAATAATTATTAAAAGGATCAATTTATTTTTGAAAAAATTCACACTTTTATTTCTAGTCCACTAGTGCTGTGTTTTGGTGTTTCTTGGGCAGGTGGAATATCAAAATTTGTAAGTCTTACTACATTTCCTTCTAAATCAACTTCATTAACAATAAAATCGTAATGACTAAAATTGTTGAAATAAGACTAAAATTCGTAACAACATAAAAATGAACATACCTTTGCTTCAAAATCGCTTTGAATAGACATTTCTGTTTATTAACTCGTTCTTTAATCCCATATATGTTTTTCGTAGATGTAGTTGGTGCTGCTTCTTCATTATCAAATTGTTCATATTCTATTTCGTCGTCTGATTCATTTGTTTTTAACTTTTTACTATTAGACTCATTGAATTCATCTAAATTTTGACTCATTTTCAAATAATAATTTTGAAATTTGAAATTTATTTTTTTCAATTATTATTTTAGCATAAGGTCAAGGCTAAATTTTGCATGCTTGTACCTAAATCAAGATAATTTTGAAATATAAATATCTGCAATCGTTCAATATATGTAGATTAAATGATGAAATTTGAAAAAAAATACTTGCAATAATGGGCTGGCATTAACTATAAATTCATTAAAAAATTTAATGCTCGAAATATTTTGTTTCATTTTATTTTTATTTTAATTAGTGATAATTTTGATTTTTAGAACTATATCTGAAAAATGTCTATGCCATTTTTAAAGGCTAAGGAAGTTCGACAAAAATTTATAGAATTTTTTACGGATAAACATCAGCATTTATATGTTCATTCTTCTAGCACCATTCCTCTAGATGATCCAACATTACTTTTTGCTAACGCTGGTATGAATCAGGTTAGATAGAAAAACAAAAAAAGTACTCCGACTTAATCAATTTCTTTAGTTCAAACCTCTTTTTTTGGGTACTGTTGATCCAAATAGCGAAATGGCCAAATACCAAAGAGTTTGTAACAGTCAAAAATGTATTCGTGCAGGAGGCAAACACAATGACTTGGGTATTTTTAACTGGTTTTACTTAAACCATAATTTTATGCTCTTATTAGATGATGTTGGCAAAGATGTGTATCACCATACATTTTTTGAGATGTTAGGAAACTGGTCTTTTTCGAATTATTTTAAAGTATTTAGTTAATTTGAAAAATAGATAAATTAGATTTAAAAATTTTTTAAGACAGAGGCAATCGGAATGGCTATGGAGCTATTATTAGATGTATTTAAAATCGACAAAGATCGTCTTTATGCTACTTATTTTGAGGGTTATCCACAGAATAACTTAGAACCAGATTTAGAAACGAAAGAACTTTGGAAAAAATAGTATTTATTTTCTAAGCTATGATAAGCTTTTTTGAAAGATTCTTTTTCAAGTCTTCCAGAAGATCATATACTCAAAGGTAATATGAAAGATAACTTTTGGGAAATGGTAAATTTTATATTATTGTAAAACATTATAAAATTTTTAGCCAAAAAGGGTGAAACAGGTCCATGTGGGCCATGTACTGAAATTCATTATGATAGAATCGGAGGTAGAAACGCTGCTCATTTGGTAAATCAAGATGATCCTGATGTTTTAGAAATATGGAATCTCGTTTTTATACAGTTTAATAGAGAAACCGACGGTTGTTTAAAACAGCTTCCAAACAAACATGTCGATACTGGTATGGGTTTTGAAAGGTTGACTTCGGTAATTCAAGATAAACATTCAAATTATGATACAGATATATTTTTACCTATTTTTGATTCAATTAATAAAGTAAATTTAGATGAAATTCGAGTATTTATATAAAAAATATTGACTTCATTTTTAAGGGAACTGGTATTAGACCATATGAAGGGAAAGTAGGTGCTGAAGATGTAGACAAAATAGATATGGCATATAGAGTTGTTGCCGATCACATTAGGACATTAGTTATTTCAATAAGCGATGGTGGCAGACCTGATAATATTGGACGTGGTTATGTATTGCGTCGTATATTGCGTCGTGCGATTCGATTCGCAATCAAAAAATTGAATGCAAAACCTGGTTTTTTAGCTGATTTAGTTGATGTTGTTGTAGATTTACTAGGTGATGCATTCCCAGAGGTCAAAAAAGATCCTCAATATGTAAAAGATGTTATAAATGAAGAAGAAACTCAATTTTTAAAAACACTTAGTCGAGGTCAAAAGCTTTTAGAAAAAACTATTAGTCAGCTTGAAAAAGATGTTAAAATTTTTCCAGGTGAAATTGCTTGGCGATTGTATGACACTTACGGATTTCCATTTGATTTGACTCAATTGATGTGCGAAGAAGCCGGCTTAACTGTTGATAAAGAAAAATACGAACAAGCTAAACAAGAATCAATACTTAAGTCACAAAATACAAATCAAAATACTACTGAATCAATCATGTTAGATGTTCATGCATTAGACGAGCTTAAACGCAAATTTTTTCTACCAACCAATGATGCACCTAAATATAACTATTCTTTTGAAACTGATAATTCCAAAGGTGAATACATGTTAAGACCATGTAAAGCAACAATTAAAGCAATCAGAGCTGATAAGCAATTTTTGAACGAAATACCAGTGGGACAAGAGTGTGGAATTTTGCTTGATCAAACTAGTTTTTATGCCGAGCAAGGAGGTCAAATAAATGACGAAGGTTTTTTTACTAAACTGAATGATGAAGAAGAATGTGAATTTGTGGTAAACAATGTTCAAATTAGAGGTGGATACATCTTACATATTGGATCACTTTCATGTGTAAATAAAAATGCTACTCTAAAAGTTGGTGATGAAATTGAACTTTTTGTTGATATTGAGAGGCGACGTTCTATAATGAACAATCACACTGCTACTCATGTTCTTAATTTTGGATTAAGAAAAGTTTTAGGAGAAGTAGATCAACGAGGTTCACTGGTGGCTCCAGATCGTTTGCGTTTTGATTTCACTCATAAAACAGCCCTTAAAGTTGATCAAGTAAAGCAAGTCGAAGATATTTGTCAAGAAATTATAAACAAAAAATTAACAGTTTATGCTAAAGAAACTCCATTAGCAGTGGCAAAAGCCATACAAGGTTTGAGGGCTGTTTTCGACGAAACTTATCCTGATCCAGTAAGGGTAGTTTCTGTTGGAATGCCCATCGAGGACTTAATTTCTGATCCGAATGGACCAAATGCTTTTGACTATTCGGTCGAATTTTGCGGGGGAACTCATTTGAAAAATAGTCAACATATGGAAAAATATGTTATTTTAAGCGAAGAAGCTATTGCTAAAGGCATTAGGCGTATAATTGCTATTACAGGTGCAGAGGCTTTTAGAGCTCATAAAAAAGCTGATCAATTGGAAAAAGAAGTTATTCAATTGCGTGAAAAAGTTCAAAAAGAAATAGAAATAAACAAGGAAAATACAAACTTAATTGCCTTAAATAAAGAAATTTACAGTCTAAATGAGTCAATAAATCAAAGTCAAATATCATATTGGCGAAAAGACACATTTAGATCAGATTTGGAAAAATTAAGAAAAAGTATTCTCGATTTGGACAAGGCAAATAAAACAAAACTTCTTGCAAGTTCTCTGGATGAAGTAAAAGAGTTTGTAAAAGAGAATTCTGATGCTAAAATTGTCGTCAGAGAATTTAAAGTAGGTGGTGAATCAAAGTCACTGAATGAAGTTCTCAAAAATATTAGACAAAGTTTACCTGAATCATCAATAATGTTGTTTAGTATTGACGAATTAAATGAAAAGCTTTTATGTCTTTCGTCTGTTCCAGAAGTAAATAATAATAAAATTTTAGATATTAAGTTAATTTTAATTGAATATTTAGTCAAAAAAAACAGTTTTAAAGGCTAATGAATGGATAAACCAATTATCTCAAATCGCCAATGGAAAGGGAGGAGGAAAAGACACACAAGCTCAGCTATCAGGTTCAAATGTATCCAGCTTAAATGAGTGCATTGATGTTGCTCTAAAATTCGCTCATATGAAAATAAACTAAAATTTTAGTATAAAATTTTTAGTAGCTGATTGACAAAGAATTTTTTATTTAAAAAAAATTATTAATAAAGATAGATAAAAAATTTTATTGTTAATTATGTTTTTTTAATGGACTTACAACCATTGTCGTCTTTCAAAAGATTTTACTTGGGGTCTAAATTCTCCTTTTTAGCTTAGGTATGCTAACTCAAATTAATAATTTTCTTAGAATATTTGCAAAAATCGTTCAAATTGAAAATAAGTTTTCAAGCTACCAAACTCATGTGTTTTTTACTAAACTAAGTAAAATGTCCGCAAATAACTCAAATACATCAAAAACATCAAAGACAAAGCAAGAAATAAAGGAAGAACGCAGAAAGGCTTTGAAACAAAGACGTCAGCAAAAAAAGGAACATAAAGAAGTTGGTTTTTCAAACGACATTTTAAAACAAACTGAATATTATTTCGAAAATGGATTGCGGAAAGTTTATCCGTATTATTTTGGATGGAACACAACAGCCAAAGAAAGATGGTTTGACCGAACTTTATTGGATATTTACACCACTGAATTTTCAAGAGCTACTGTATATCAATCAGTGCAAAATTTAATTGAAAGTGGGAAAATTCGATGCAATGGCCAAATTAAGCCATTAGATTACAAAGTCAAAAATGGTGATAGGATATCCCACATTAAGCACCGACACGAAATTCCTGTTCTTGCAGACAAAATAAAAATTATACATGATGATGATAATTTTTTAGTTGTAGATAAACCATGCTCAATACCGATTCATCCATGTGGAAAATATCGCTACAATTCACTATCAATTATTTTAATTAAAGAAATGGGATATTCAAATTTAAGAAGTAAAAAATCTAATACTATTTAAAAATCTAATATTTCAATAAACCAAATTAAGCAATGTATAGATTGGATAGATTGACAAGCGGATTAGTCATATTAGCCAAGAATTTAAAATCAAGCTTATTAGTTGATAAGCATATTAAGGATAGAACTGCACAAAAAACCTATTTATGCCGAGTTATTGGAGAGTTTCCTACGTAAGTTTTTAAAAAAAAACTAATTATTTATGGTTGTATATTTGTTAGATTCATTATTTTTTACATTTTTTATCATTAAGAAAAACCTTACTAAACTTATAGAATAATGGCGGTCACAGGAACTCCAAAAGTTGATTTTGACCATCTTGATGCACGCGAGGGACTTTTTTCTCAAATTCTAAACAATTTTTCTTTTACTGAGTTTTTTTTAATGTATCAAATTTTCAGTTAAGTTTTTAAACAGTTTCGTCTTCTCATTTGTCCATAAAGACGACCAACACCAACTTTTGGCAGTCCATTGGTCATTACTGAGAGTTTCTAACAATTAAAATATAAATAAAATTATTAATAAATTATAATTAAATATTTTATTTTAATCAAGCTTTTTGAAAAAATTTTTGTTAATGATTTTTAGAGAAAAATTTACCTTAATTAGGGATGTTTACATTTATTATTATTTATCAATAAAACAAAAATAATTTTGTTTCTAAATAATATAAGGAAACAATTAAAAAAATGTAAATATTACTTATTAAAACATGTTTAGAAAGAGATAATCCTTAAAATTATTTTATAGACATAGAAAAAAATAAAAAGTGCATTTAGTACATATATTTTAGGGAAATATTCAGTTTTTTCTAAAATGATATAATTAAAGGTAAACATAAAAAAGCCATTATAACTCCTATCTTTATTCCTGTTTTATTCTTAATTTTTTTCCAAAATGGTTTTTACTTAGTTCATTGACAATAGGACCAAAGCTTTCATAAAAATCGAGAACAGACTGTTAGAGTGCGCTAAAGGATTCACTTAGCTAGAAAATGTAATTAATGAAATTTTAATTTTCACTAATCATTAATTAATTAATTAATCTAAATTAAATATTAAGAAATTTATTTAATTATTTATTCTAGTGAAAGAGTTGTTGTTAATAAACCAATTGATTGTGCTTCAAAAAAGATAGGACTGTTTTGGATAGATTCTGATAATGGCAAAGAAGCTTTAACAGAATTTGAACGTATGAGTTTCAATGGTAAAACCTCATTAGTAAAATGTTTCCCAAAAACTGGAAGAACGCATCAAATTAGAATTCACTTACAATACTTAGGATATCCGATTGTAAACGATCCGTTGTATAGTGAATCAACTGTATGGGGTCCTTCTAATGGAAAGAATGGAATCTATGAATTTTCTAAAAAACAAATAGAAGAAAATTTTTTGAAGATTCACACTTTTGAAGCGTGGATCATTAAACAGGAAGCATCAGAAAACGAAATTGATGAAAAAGAGACAGAATTAAAATCTGAATCAAGCGATATCACAACTAAAAGGAAAAATTCGCAGGACGAGGCTAAGGATAATAAAAAACTAAAGATGGAATTTGATTTTGATTTGGTAAAATCAAGCGATAAAATCAATGATAAATATGAAATAGATCCGAACTTGCCATTTTTTGATAGTACAAAATTAACAAAAGACGATGAATGCTTTGAATGTAAGCAAATTTATAGAGATCCTGTAAGATCAGAATTGACTATGTATCTTCATGCTTTGTCTTATAAGGTAAAAATTTTAGGCAATTAATTTAAATCTTTACAATTTCATATATTTTTCAAAGTTTGATGATCTTGAATTCAAAACTGAATTTCCATTATGGGCTCGAGAAGACTTTGATGGATAGTTTATTAAATAAAATTTAAAAAAATTTATAGATTTTTAAAATTTTATTTAAAACCTAAACGTTCAAAACAAAGTATTGTATATTTTTGTCTTAAACGATTTAAAAAAAAAAAATTTAAATTCAATTTATTTTAAATTTAAAAAAATATTTAAATTAAATGAATAAGGCTAAAATAAAATTAAATGATTAAAAACTTGGGCAGCTTATATGCAATTATAAAAAATTAGTCTTTTAAATTATTGTACACATCTTAGACCGTTTAGTATCATCGTTTTGTTCACGCGGATTTTTCCCTTGAGAAATCATTTTTTTTTCTATCTCAATTTGTTTGTTTGCGTCCAATATTATCGATTTTATTTGGTCACCTGCAAAATCTTCAGTGCTAACTCGAGTGGCACCAAAATCCATTTTTATCTTATATACATTTGGTGGTGCTATGACTACCGGATAAAATCCGCCTGGTGGCTGAAAAAGTACTCTTAAATAGACTACTTGTCGATTTATCGTTAAAAAGCAGATCATCAACTGTTCTTCATCTTTAGGCGCATCTTCATCAGCATAAAAAATTCCCCAACCAAGGCGGTCTTTTCTTTTAACAGCTGTCATTGCTAAAAGTAATTTTATGCAAGGTATTCAGAAAATTTCTAGTTAAAGCAACCTTCTCCAGTAGGCCAAAATCGAAGATAATCCTGTTTGAATTGTGAAACGGGAGGCGGATCAAATGGACATGCTGTACACAAGGCGATTGCTGGAGGTGGATTATTTTTATCAAAATCTTCATCTAAGATAATTTCAAAATGGTTGTATTCTATTCAGGTTAAATATTTTTTTACAAAAAATATTAAGAAAAATATTTGTAAATTACTGTGATGTAAACTATAAGGAGCCTGAAGACATACTGAATGATCATAATGATGCGGTAAAATAAAAGTCTTGTCTTTGGCATCAATTTTGGTTCCTTCAGGATAGCACCAATCATCAGGATTTCTCTGTTTTTCATGAATTATAAAAATAAAAGCAAGAATTGTAAAAAAATTTTGATTTTAAATACCACATTAAAATGAGGCGGCATTGATACAACTGTATGCCAATAAACATTCATTTCAAACTCATCTCCATTACTTTGAACTGCAAAGGTAGGCAAAAATTCATTGAAGTCTTTTAGTGTTAAAAATCTAGTTCCAACTGGTTTGAAATTTTTGCTAAAAATAGCAACACTCATATCCGGTTCGAAAACTTCCATTTCCAATGCCATTGAATCGCCTCGACTGCATTTATGACCCATCATATTTCCATGATATTTTCCATTGTAGTACATGTAACCGGTCTTAGAGTGATAGCCGATAGTATCCAAGATTTGACCAGGCAATTTTCCATTGTTTTCATCTAAAAACTTCGATGAAGCTATTCCTAGAACAACATTCGTTCCTGAGCCCATTTTTATTAACTCAATAAAAAAAAATCTACGTTCTGGAGTAATTGGTTTACGAAATTGAATGTAGTGTACTCCAGATTTGTTTTTTGGAATGCGAATAATTGTTTTTGTTTTATCGATGATTTTGTCTATATCACGACTCGAAATATGAATATCGTTTGGATCAATGGCTAAAAAATATTTTTTTCTAAAATATTATTAAAGAAAAATGAATAAAATAAATACTCGATTCTCTAACATCTTTATTGTAAATTTCGATTGCGGGCGCCAATTTAGCGTGGTAAAATTTAGTTAATTTATTTACGTCTTCATTGTTGAGGCTAGAGTATATTTCAAGTTTTACTCGTTTCGACCAAGGTTGCATTAAAACCAAAGGAAAAAATCCTTATTTAAAAATTAATATATTTTTTAATTCTATTATTTGAATAATAAAAAACGTACCTCCTTCTGGCTGAAGTACAAAAAGAACATCAATTATTGATTCATTAAAAGTGACGAAAACAAGGATTAATTGTTCAGACTTATCACTTATCTCTTGGGAATCTGGATTGTAAAATACACCCTTTGAAAATTTTTCTTAAAAATTTTATCTAAAATTAAAACTACCCTCTTACCCATCCAATTGAATTACCGTTTTTTACTTGAAAATAATAAAAAAATATTAAATTTATTTAAAAGAAATCAAATTAAAATGAAATCTAAAATTTGAGTTTCTGAAATTTTTTGGTAATTATTTTTAGGAAAAGATTTTCAAAGGTTAAGAAGTTTAATTGTTTTAAAATGATGAATTTAAGTTCTATTTGATTTTTGAATTTTAAAAAATCACTTTATGTATTTGAAAAAAAAAAATTTACATTTCATTTTAGGCAGCCACGTATAATAATCTCTGAGAAGAGAACATGTTGGAGTTGGTTTTAAAGGGCTGCATGATGCAATGCCAACTGAGGAACCGTTTCCTTCTTGTGAAACCTCCATTTGTATACATTTATAATGGGGTTTTGATCTGCTTAATGCAACAGGACTTTGAATAGGTAAATCTTCTTGTCTTTCTAAGTTTTCGAAAAGAGTTGTATCCGTCACTCTGCATAATTCATCATTGGGTCTGATCCATGTGAAGTTAGTTTCATAATTGGGCACAAGATTTGGTGGAGCGGAATTATGCCACATTATTTCTATTTCTACAGGTCCATTCTCAAGAGTTATTGTAGGTAAATATTGTGAATGATCTGACTCGAAATGATAGCGAGTGGCAATCGGCTGATCATTATGAACAAAAACTACAGTCGACTGCGATACTCCAAAATGAGTTATCAATAAACCAAAAGAATCGCCTTTTTGAACAGGTTTTCCAATAGTGTTGGCATTGTTTCGATGCGAACTCAAGCACTTTCCACTAACACTTTCGTAACCAATTGTGTTCGTCCAATTTCCGGGTATTGCCTCGTCGCTTATGTCTTGATTAGCAATACCAATAGTGACGCAGCTTTCTGGCTCTATTAGAATTCAATTATTCAGTTAGGATTTAAATAATAATAATATTAATAACTTACCTAAATTAACTATATTAACAAAAAAATAAGGAAACTGAGAGCTAAGTGGCTTTAAATATTGAATAAAAGATATTTTGTTTTTTTTTGGTCCAATGCTGACTCGAAATTTTTGCCCCTGGACAACGTCACTGTTGTCCAAATTAATGTAACCGCCAATACGAAACATTTCAGTTTTAAATTCTCGCACTGCAATTCATTTTAATCAAACATTAATTTCTCTATCTATAATTAGTAACAAAAAAATCTTAAATTATAAGCATTTGATTGAAATTTATATCGTTTATGACAGATTGTAATCCAGCTTGAAATGAGAGCAAAACAAAAAAACAAAAATTAGAAAAATACTCTTCAAGACTAAGTAAATAGATTCTAGATGACAATTTGAGATAAAAAGAACTTTTGTCTTGAAGATCTAGGCCATGATAAATTGGAATTAAACTTTAATTAGCAAAAAGTCAAAAAAGATTATTAATTAATATTTTGCAAGAAATCGAATCTCTTTTTTTTTGTTGTAAGAGCGTGATATTTTATTTAAACATAATTTGCAATAACCCTCATTCGAATAGACTTAGAAATTTGCAACTTTGTTTTAATTGAATTAACAAGAAAATAAAATTTATTAAGTTGTTTATTTGTTTGAGGCTTAGAGTGTGGGTATACAAAAAATACAAAACAATCAAACGTTAATATGACTTCAGCTATGCGCTTAAGACTTGGCTATTGAGATAAGAAATGAATTTTTGTTTGCATACTTAAAATGATTGAGTTTTATTTAAGTACTCTTTGATTTTTTTGATTTCCTATTCTCACAAATTTATTAAAATTTAAAAAAAAATTTAAATTACTATCCCTTTAATCGATCAAGCATATTCGATTAAATCAGTGATTTATGATTAAATTAAAAATAAAATTAATAATCTCCCTTTAAATTTAAGAAATTTAGGAGCTAAAAGCAAAGATTAAAACGGTTCTTTTATCAACTATAATTTTCCTACAACAAAATTATGTTGAAATTTTCATATAACCATCGGAAATAAATTTTTAGTTCAGGCTAACAATCAATAATTTAAATTTAATAAAACAATTCATAAATTCGATTTATTAGTTAAAAAAATTTGGTTTATTAATATAGAGGAAATGGAATCTATAAAATAACAAAACTTTTTTCGGTCACTGAATAAATATCATAGGGTCAATTAAAATAGTATCATGAGAGGAAATTGTGTCTGTAGTTAAGTTTTAAACTCTCTAGGAACCAAAAATGATTAGCCTTGTTTCCAACAAAAACTATGGATACAATTTTTGCTATATCGAGCAAAATTAACAAAATTGAAAAACTTGATATAATTTTTTTAGTTCTACGAATCAATTTTAAAATAAGATTAATAAAGATATTTACTTTGTTAATGAGTAATAGTCTATTACAATCAAAAGAATGATCAAATTTTATCAACTTACGCTAACCTGGTCAAATTATTTGATAAAAAAATTATCTTGAAAAATATATATTACATGAAAATTTTTTAAAATTTTAGAATGTATCTATAAAATTAAACTTGATAACATAAATAGTTACCATAGATTTAAAATTACATTTAATTTAATAAAACCTTACATTTATTTTAATTAATTTTATTATTAAGGTTTCTGATTAATAACAAAATTCAATTATCTGAGAATGTTTTTAACTGGTTTCTTCAACAAATACTTACATAATAAATAATCCTTCTATTAAAAATGTTAAGTATTTTTTGCAAGTAATATTTATAGGCTTTAATTTACAATTCAATATGTTGACCTGGAAACAAAATTAATCACGAAATAAAAATGACTGAGAACTTTTGCCTCTTTTTTTTGATTACTTAACTTGATGGCTTACTTTTAAATTTTAAAAATGCTTGAACAAAACGATACATCAGACCCAATAAGTGAGATTTGCCTAAAATTTTACCCTGATCAAATTGACGTACTTCAGGCTACCACTCAGAATCAGTATTGGTAAAAAATAGAAACAATCAACTCCAATTATATCCTAATTCATTTATATTTGTAGGCTAAATGGTCCTGATCCATTAGATTATATAAATATATACATAAATAACGATGAAAAAAATAATGGATTGAATAGTCATTTTCATTACGTTTCTTTGGGACTGTCTGACCTTTACGGAGATGAAAGAGTTCATAAGTAATTAAAAAATGATGCTTTAAAAAATTATAATTAATAAAATTAAGACGAGCTAAATCAGCAGATGAAAATAGTGGATATGGCTATGAGCTAACAATGAGGGTAAAAAAGGAAATAAATGAAAAAGAAGCACCAAAGTGGCCCGTGAAACTGCTTCAAGCTTTAGCAAAATATACGTTTCAGACTGGCGGAATTCTTGATGAAGGCGATCATATTCCTAATGTTCTATCAGATTCAGGGAGCAAAGTAAGGCATGTACTGGTGTGTGAAGATTCTTCGCTAAAAAAATGTCAAACAAGATTCGGGATGGTTAAATTTTTGCAAATTGTTGGCTGTACCAATGACGAATTAAAATTTGCACAAGAATGGTCAACAAGAAAAATTTTGAATTTGATGAAAAATTTTAAAGAGTAAAATAAAACTTATAAATAAACAGTTTTAATTTTTAATTTACAAAGATTAGGAAATGATTACCTTTTGGTTGATTTTAAGAGGTCAAAGAGTATATTTGAATTAGATTTAGATCTTAGACGAAGAACGCTTAGAAATTTGAAAAAAGAAGGCTCATTTATGAGTTTTGTCAAATCAAAATGTTTTTGGAAACTTAATTTAGAGTATTTTTAAATCAATAAATTCAAAAATAGAAATTATTTAAGCGTTTAATTTTTAGGTGTTCTAGCAATGATGGAAATTTCAAGCCGTATGATCAATTAACTTTTAACATTGATTTAGAAACCGCTAGATTATTTCCTCTAATTTTAAAGTAAGTATTTTTAAGCCGTAAGCTAAAAAAGCATATTTCAAATACCTTAGATTTGACAGTTTTAACCCGACTTTCATTTATCTGATTTTGTGAGATTTGTTTTTGGCTTTTTTAAATTATGTTTTTAATATTTGTTGCCATAACAATCTTAATTTTTTATCTAAACTGAAAATTTTTCTATAGGCAGCGTTTGGATAAAGAAAATTCATTTATTTTTAACGGAATCGATGATCGGAGTTTGATTTTTATACCAGAAAACTTTTCGAATTCTAATTGCTTAGTTACCAAAGAAAATCCTTTACAATCAAATGGAGAAGAATGTCAAGTATTAATTAACAAGAAGCTAATTGATAACCTTTACATTTTTTTTCAAGAATTAAAATTGGATAAAAAAGTAGGCTAAAAATTTAATTATCAAATTATTTTTTAATTTAAACATTTAAAATAAGGAAGAGATCGGTGAACATATTAGCAGAAAATTTTTTTTTGATGATTGCAATGAATTTAGTTTGTACTTACGAATTATATCTAGCGAGAAAATTTTAAACTTTTTTGAAAAAAATTAGTTATATTTAAAAAGCATTTTGAATGTCAGATATTATTGAAATAAATTTATGAAAAAAAAATGTTATTTTATTTATCGGTGCGGTTTTAAAACTGCATGTTTGTTCTTAATAAAATTAATTGAATTTTCCTCTATTTAATATTAGATGAAACTGAGTGTCGATTATTTAAAACAAGAAACACGTAATTTTGATTTAGAATGTGTTTTTGTTCTTGATCTTAGCAACAAAAGTACGAATTAAAATAAATTCTTGTTAAAAATTTTACTTTTAAAATTAGATATTGTCGAATTGGATCAAATAAGTAGTTGTACTAATGTTGAAATAATCAATCTGAGCAAAAACAATATTTCCAAACTAACCAGCTTAAAAAATCTTTTAAAACTTCAATATGCAAATCTTTCAAATAACAAAATTTCTTCATTAGGTAGACCTTTTTTCTAAATCATGTTTGTAAAGTAAACTTACCCAGCTCATTTAAAGAAGGCTTAGGTAATCTAGAAAGCCTCAAGACTTTGAACCTATCTGGAAATAATATTCAAAATATTGACGAATTTTATCAACTTAGAGATTTAACCAACTTAAAATGCTTGATCTTGAATGACCCAGTCTCAAAAGCATCAAATCCAATCTGTTCAATTAATGAAAATTATAGGAAAGACTTAAAACGTATTTTGCCAAATCTTGAATTAATTGATGGTAATTTAGAAGACAGATATTTTGAACCCTTGATTATATTCTTATTTTAGGTCAAAGCTTCATGTTATGTGATGAGATGGAAGAAATAATAATAATAAACAGTAAAAATTATTTCAAATTTTCAAAATTTTATATTTTTTAAAAGATTTTGATGATGAAAAAATTGCTGATATGTCTAAATCAAATATCTGGTTTGATCAGGTTAATAAATTTTCTGAAAAAAAAGCTAATGTTGAAAAAATTACTAAATGTTTAAATGAAGAGCGTGATAAATTCAGAAGTTGGTCGTCTTTTTTTTGTTATCAGATAAATAAACCTTTTTTTTAAAGGAACATTTAAAGAAATTTCAGAGTCATTAGAAAAATCAAAACCAACAGGATTTGAATTTATTTTTAAAAAAATTTCGGCATAGATAAAAATTAATTGAAAAATTGAAGTCTTGATCGTAATTTTGTTATGTTCAAGTTGTGTTCAAATAAAAATAAATAATTTTTTTTTTTAATTTTTAATTTTTAATTATAACTTTTATTTTATTATGCTTGATTTTTTTTGAAAATAAACAAAATCTGAATCCCATTATCAATTAAAAAAATAATGAAATTTTATTGAGAAACTAATAAATAATTTCAGTAATCTATTATAATAAAATTTTAAATTCCTTTAATAAACATATCAACTAATATTCACTAAATTTTAAGAAAAAATTATATCAGCTATAAGCTAAAATTTGATTATTTATATTAAATTTCAAAAAGAATTAAAAGTTGATTTTGATAAAAAAATTTTTAAATTTTGAACAATCTACTAGTCTTAAATATAAAACTTTTTTTTTAAAATCGACTTAATTTACTGATTTCAATTGAAATTATTCAAGAGCTTCCCAATTGAATTATAAGATTTATTTTTCAAATAAATCGATTTCCATTTTAAAAATAATACCAAATTTACCTTTATTCAAACAAGCCAATTTGAAAATCAGTATAATTATAAGGTTATTTTAGAAAAATTAAAAATTCAAATTAAACATTCAAAATGTGTACTCAAGTCCTTAAAGTTAATGGCAACAATTTTTAAATTAAGCTTGCTTTTAAGGTTTGTGTGTCTTATTAAATTTTTTTAGCTCCAATCTTGTATTGCTGATAACAAACTAAAATTTAAGTATTAAAAAAGTAACTTAACTACTCCTCCTGAATTTAAATACGTTTCAATCAAAATAAAATTACTTCTGTGAAAATTAACTTTTCAGCACAAACAAATTCGCAGTAACTAAGATTATTTAAAAGAAATTATTTAAAGCGTACCCGGTCGCTTTCTCTTCTTTGTTTGATTCCATCCATAATCTGTCACAAGTGTTTATGGCAAAATATATTAATAATTTTGATGATGGATTTTAATTTTTGTTGATTTTCAAAATTATAAAATAGTTTTGGGCACATTTTTATTTTATTTAAAAACCTGAAAAAAACAATTATTTATTTTAAAGATTACATTTGCTCAAAAGAAAATGCTTTCACAAGCGTTGCCCAATGAGCTTGTCGCTCCAAAGTCTTACATGCCTCCGAGAGTCAAGTAGCTGACCAAAACTTTCTTATTTAAAATAATATTAGTAATCATTTAACGAAGGTCTGCTTATTTAAAGCTAGTAGGCAATCCAACTGGTTTACCAGATCCCAACTCTTCTTACCAAATCAATAACTCTTTTGATGGAAACATGTACGATTATGCCAATCCTATTCCAAAATCAAATGATAAAGTAAAAAATGATTTGAGTCAAATTAAATTTGACGATAAAAATTAATAGTTTTTTAATCAGCTAAACGTCCATGATATTGTGAGTGCTAGAAATGCGAACGAAAGAATTAAAGAATTGGAACAAACAAATCTAAATTTAAAAAGAATGTTAGATTTAGTGGTTTCAGATCCAATTAATAGCACTGAGAGAATAAAAACATCAAATACAAGACTTTTAGTGAACAGATCAGCGGCTCAAAATCCTTTGGGAGCACCTGTGTAATCTCAATATCTAATTTTGTTGGTAGATTTTTCTAAAGAAAAATATTCTTCTTTTTAGCTTAAGACAAGGTCGAATCGGCTCAAGTTGGAGACACATAAAAGTATTTTTTGATTTTCGTATATCTTTGAAATTTTAAAAGATTCACAATAGCAAACCAATAACTACGGGAATTCTAATTTGCTTTTCATTGACGGTTTAAAAAATAATCAAAAAATTTTTTTTTTGTAAATTTTATTTAGGTACCGTAAGAATTAATGACAGTGCGAGGTTTCCACCAAAAATTTATGGCTATCCACCGAGAATTAATGATCAAAATGCTGACTTTGTCGGCCTTACAACTCAATCTTTGAATGATCTTACCTTACCTGGAAATGAACGAATTCGTAATCGACCATTAAATTTGAGTGCATATTCAAATCAATTTCATGACCGAGCCAAACAAGGATTTGAATATTGGTCTAAAGACAAACGTGAGCCAGAAAATAACAGAACAAAAGGTATTATTTAAGCTCTTAAAGTGCTTCATTTAACAAATATTTGAAATTTTAAAACAAGCACCTAGAATATCAATCGGACATCCATATTTCAAATCTGGTTATTAAATTACGTACTCTAGAAAGATTAAATAAATTCCTATCGATTTTTTTAGAAAATTAGTTTAAAATTTCAAATAAAAACTTAATTTATTACATTTATTTTATGTTTTTTTTTTAGCCAAGTTGTATACAACTGGTGCCTACAAAACCTTTTATGGTCTTTCCGATTCACTTTTAAAGCTATAAGATGTTAAATAAATTATAATACAACAAAAATAAACTTAAGAAAAAAAGATTATAATTTATAATTACAAACATGATTTTTCTAATTAATAAATCTAAAAGAAATATTAATAAAATA
>VANL01000473.1:0-33296 GCA_006352455.1 Brachionus sp. 'Tiscar' | reverse complement strand
GATGTTGTTTATCGGAAAGGCTCGCAACACGGAAATGTTGATGCGACTAGTAGTCCTGTAATCGATTATGTGATTAGCATAACAACACATTTATTTGAGAATTGAAATAAGTTAGACCTGTGGGAAAAATCCAACTTTACTCCACTTCATTCAATTTCGAAAGCTTGTCACATATATTTCAAAAAAATTAGCTACAAGTATTCGAAATGTGTCCTAAAACTATCGTTTTGTAGATGATAAAATTTATATTTAAAAGACTAATAAATTTTTGGAAGTATCTATTCCAAAAGTACGTGAAGAAATT
This sequence comes from Brachionus sp. 'Tiscar', assembly GCA_006352455.1. Classification (NCBI taxonomy): domain Eukaryota; kingdom Metazoa; phylum Rotifera; class Eurotatoria; order Ploima; family Brachionidae; genus Brachionus; species Brachionus sp. 'Tiscar'. Next base: position 32,992 of record VANL01000473.1, on the reverse strand, counting down.
ATTGACAAGACTCACAATTTTGGACATAATAACAAAGATATTGTAAAATATCATCCAGCACAAATAACAATGTATTAAAAAATTCAGAAAACAAGTTTAGGATTTAAAAATATCACAACCTTGGCTTATAATCCAAGAACTAATGGGATTACAGAGAGATTTCTACTAATATTGTTGATAAACGAATCGAGATTGGAAAACTGTATACTTAAAATCCGAAGGACTACTTAATAAATTAGAACCAAGGTTCAAGGAACCATATAAAGTTTCGGGTCATAGCAAACGTGCTAATTATTAAGAAAGCTCTTAACTAAGGACTTTTATGCGAGGCATAAAATTAAATTAGTGGTTCGTCTCTTACAGTAAAGAGTGCCGAAATCGAAAGAATTCAAAAACATAAAATAATCGATAACGATAATCTTTATCTTGTAAAATGGAAAAATCTTTCATATTTCGACATCTGTGAATAAAAGTGCTCAATTTGTTTTCTTTTCATGCTTTTGTGATAAAATGGGGAATCACATTTTCGAGTGACACGTCTATAAGAATCATTTTCGTTTTTCTGGTAACGATGGTTTTTTAAAATGATTTATTCGCCTTCTTTGTCAAGCTTAATTATTTCTCTATCCATTTTCAGGTTTTCAGTTTTTTTTCAAAACAATTGAGTTATCATAACTTTTTATGGGAATTCGATTATTTAGCTAATTTTGTATCGACTAGTATAATTTTTAGCTTTAGTTGAACAGATTTTTTGCCATTTATTACCTTTCATATCAAACCCAGGAACAAACGACTAAATAACATTTATATTAATTAATTCATTTAAATTAATTTAAATGTTTTCCATTCAGTTGTACAAGTTGAAACTTTTTAATTATTCTGATCTTTAGACGTAAATTTTCTTGCTCAAAATCCTTAACAATAGCTAAAATTTTTCGATTAGCGATCTTCAGATCTTGTATTTCTTTTATTAGAGTTAGAATGTTTTGTTTCAACTTATTACCTGAATTTTAATAAGGTTCTTTAGTTTTAACTTGTATTTTAAAAAAAGCGCAATTTTAGTAAAAGGTAATCGTGAAGTAATTTTTTTTCTTTATTCAGATCGATATGAAATTACCAATTTGAAAATTATTGAAATAAATTCATCTTTGGTCTTTAGCACTACCTTTTAAGTTGTTTAAAATTTAATGTTATTCAAGTGACTTTCTCAATTTTATGCCCTAATTTCTCAATTTTTTATCAAAAATTTTTTAATCTTTACATAGAGTAAAAAGTAAATTTGCGAAAAATTCTTTAATATTAATTAAATTCTTTATTATTTTAAATTTCAGAGTTTAATCTAGTTTAGAATAAAAGCATAACATTTGTTGTTTGAAATTTAAAACCTCTTTAGAATTTTTTAGCCATTTTAGTTTCTGCTTTCTAAAATTTGTTTGTATCAGTGCTTAATTTACTGTCTTTGCCTATTTAGTTGTAATTATTTATTTTCTTCTTACTTATTATATATGTTATCGTAAAAATGAAAACACGGAAATCTATAGAATTACGTTCTTACACGTAAATTTGTAAAAAATCAATAAAAAAAGGAACTCTCAAAATTTACAGATATTTTATTTTTTCTAGTAATTTACTGGAAATTTTTTAGTAATTTGCGAGAATAACTGTAAAGTTTAAGTAAATTTGTAAAGAAAAGTAATTTAAAATAAAATTTAAAAAAAAATAAAGTTTTTATTTATTTTTGCATGCCGGATTTGAGAAGGGGTTTTGCAAAGTAAATTTGATTTTCGACATGAGCATTGTTTAGTAGAGCAAGCGGATGTACAGTTACATTTAACCATCCCTTGCCCTCCGCCAATTGAGATCTCATTTTTTGCCGCTCTCATGCCTTTAACTGATTTGCTGGTATTGACATTAAATTTCAGATTTGAGTCTATTAACAAATCGAAGCAATTTCTATTAATTATTAGGTTTGGAGCTTCAACAGCATCAAACAATTGTTTGGCTGTTTCTAGTTTTGACCTTTCTTCCACTTGAATAGTTGTTGAACTTAGGCTTACTTACATTTTGTTTTTTTTCACTGTGATCTAATTTATAGTCGATTTATTAATGCTATTATGTCATTTTTATTTTTGAATTTTGTTAATTAAAAGAGGTTATGTTTTTTCGAGTAGATAAAATATTTTTTTAGAAGCTAATTCCGAAGTTTTTTTTAAAAATTAAAATCCATTTTTTTTTACTTTTAAAACTTAAATTTTAATTTAAATATTTTTAGTTGTTAAAAAATGAATTGTTTGTTGAGCTTATTAAAAAAGAAACATTATTATTCAATAAAACGATTATCAGAAAATTGCTGCTGAAATATTAACTGATATTAACTGAATTTAATTTATGCTGGGTTTCAAATGATTATTTTTATAATCGCTTTCAATTTATTGATGTCAAAATGAACATCTTCCAATGATTCAAATATAAAATCTTCTTCGATCATTTCAAAAGTTGTTGGCTAAGTGAATATTAACGTAAGTCCTCAACAAGCTAAACGTGGTCGATGAAGACCAAAAGAAGACAAAAAAAATATTGAATTAATTCTTTATAATAATTTGTTTTGGATTTTATTTTTGTTCTAATTTTTTTGCAATCAGACCCTTAAAAAATCTTTATCTACTAATACGAATATTTTAGCTACTTTTCATAAATAAATTAGTTACTAAACAATTATTTTAGTTAATCAGTAGAATAGGAAAATAATTATTGTAGAAGCAATTTTTATATTTTCGAGAAGCAAATTTTTTAAGAAACAAAAAAAAAAGAAGCAATTATTATGTTAATTAAGAGAATAAATATTTTTTATTAGAAGCAAAATTAAAATATAGTAAAAAACAAATATAGAAAAAAGACCAATTTTTTCAATTAAACATTTACCTTATTTAGCGTATTTATTTTGATTTTTGATTTAATACCGTCTTATTTAATTGAAACGGTTTATCTTGGACGATCTCGGCTTTTTATGAGATAAAATAGCGTCATTAGTCGATTGTGTAACTAAAATCGTGGAAATAACTGACTCAACTGTGTTGACTAGTGTTGTAATTGGAGTATCAGACTGAAGTTGTTGGTATTGACAAAAGTTCATTATTTAAAGGTCCAATTGAATTTATTTCAAGACCTGGTAATGCTTTTTTACAGTGATCTCTTGAAGCATTTTATAGATTCTCAAATAAGGTGTTGGGAAAGTTAGTTATTTAATATTGTATGCAATTCCAATTAGATACTTAAATTAATTAGAGAACTAATGAGTAAAAACTTGACTATTTATGTTTGCTACTCATGAATTAATTCTGCTCCAGTTTGCAATAAAAAAGACTCTATATAAAAATAAATTAGATAATTTCTGATTTTTAACCAATAAAATATTTTTTGATATAAAAATAATAAATTTGCTCCTAAAGAAAATAGGAGCCAATAAAATAAAACCCAATTAAAAAAAATTAACCCTTATTTTTTAATGTTTTTATTTTTTCCTATTAGGCTTATATCAATAAATAATAATAAAAAAGTTTTTTTCTTAATCTTTTAATTATGAAAAAGATCACTCTTATAATATTAGTATTTAAAAAAATTTATGCATAACTTAAAGTCATTTATTTTGACAAACATTATAAATATTCGTTACAAGATTAATGAATTTTGAACGTTTAGTTTAATATTTTTTTAATTTTTACAATGGATTATTATTAAATTTGATATGAAAACTTTCTTCCATCATGATATATTAAATTCACTGTTTTGTTTTGAAAGAATAGATTTGCAAGTTTAATTGAAGGAACATTCAGGTCTAATGGTGCAGCATTGCATTTTTTTATTTGTTTAATTACATTTGAGCCGATATTAAAAATATTTCCACCAGAAAATTGCCAAAAATAAAGTGTGTTATCATGTGCTGAGTAACTTGCTATATATTTAGAATCTAATGAAATTGCAATTGCAACTATTGGTTGACCATTATGTCCGTGAAATGTCTGCGTGTTCCATTTTCCTGCCTTTAACTCATAGGTAACTAAACGACCGTTAATACAACCACAAATTATACGTCTTGACTCTCTACAGAATCTTACCATTGGAAATCTAAAAAGAATTAAATCAAGTAATTTTTTTTTCAATTTAAATAAATTACTTAAATAATGATGGAAAAAACTCATCAATAGAAGGATTTCTAACCTGATTCGAATCAAAACAAAATATTATGATTTCAATAATCTTCATAAAGTTAAATATTGAATATAAATTCGTAATATATATTGAAAATTACATCTGTTATAAGTTCATATGTAACTTGTGACTGGTTTTCAACTATCCGAAGAACAATTTTTATTATTTCTTGCTTGCTTCGCAAAATTGATGAATTGATTTGTGTACTATTTGCTTGACTTAGCAATGGAGCTGTGTTTATTCTCTTAATTTCTTTCGAAATTGTTAAAATAAACGATTCAGGTTTCGAATTTGCAATTATATTTAAAGAGTTCATTGCTATTTTGCAAAGATCGCCATTTGCCGTTAAAGGGAGATTGATATTTAATCTTATAAAAAAATTATTTGTATTTTTTTTAAATTAAATCTGTATCGAGCGATAGCTCTTTCAGAAAAAAATAAAAATAAATCAAAATAAAATGAAAGAACAGAAAAAGAAAGATATATGCATATTAAAATTACTGGACATATTTAGAATTAAGTTTTATATTATTATTTATTTATTTATTTGTATATCTGTATGGAGCTAAGGCTCCTTCAGATTAAAAAAAATCAAAATAAAAAAAGTTAAAATAAGATAAAGTAAAAAAAAAGAAGAAAATTGGTTAATTAATATGTTAATTGATTAAAGCTATTAAAAGGAAATGTTTGTTTTAATTGGCAACTAAACACCCCTGTACACGAGAAACTGCAATCAATTAATCAATTAAGCTATTTACTTACATTAATTATGAAGGAATGTCTAAAGTTTTTTTATGTTCAACAAAAACCTTAACCGTTTACATCAACTACAGCAAAAAACAAAAAAAAAAAAAAAAAAATACTCAGAATAATTATAACTAAAAATAATTTCAATTTATTCAAAACTTTAAAATTATTAACCTTTTTAACTTTTGGGCTGTAAGAAAGCTTAGTCTTTCGTATCTTTCCTTAACCTTTTTGAAATAAAATAATAAAAAACCTTAACCGAAATTATTTTTAATCCATTATATATTTGAACATAGCCCGTATAGCAGAGATGTTTGCGTGTTAGTCATCCAAGCATAAAGTCGAAGGCTCAATCAGCGCAAGGGAAGATAAAATCTTACAAATGTGTTTATAAAGCATGTTTTTAAACCTTTTTCATTAAAAAATGGGAGACACATTTTGACTGGGGATTTTAATAATTACGGCTTGAATGATCAATTCGAAACAGTAACCTCTTTGTCAGATCGGAACCTTTTCTCAAAAAGGTATTGAGAGAGGAGATGAGCTCCCCTTTATGCTCTACAAGGAGCAAACAAGGTTTAAAAAAAATCTTTGAACATCCTGGATATAATTATAATAATTTAAAAAACTATAATCTCTAAATTTACATGATTAATTTTCATATGAATTAAAAAAGGACTTAAGGTAATTAGTATTTAAGGCATTTTTGATTTAGTCGCCCTAAGTATTTATGCTCGCTCCTTGTGGAGCAAAGGGGGGAGCTCATATAACATTAAGATTTTCTCTCCACTTGCGGAGATCGAACCTCTGCTTGAATGACTAACACGCAAACCTTTTGGCAATACGGGCTTACGAATAAATCAAATTTTAATTGACTTAAATAGCTATTTAATTTTAAAAACTCAAATCTATTTACCGTTAAAAGTTAGATAATCAATAAATTTAAATTACCTAGGTAAATACAATTTGGAATCAGCAGTTAGTTCTAAAAGTGTCATCAAGATTGATGATGGTTGAATAAATGGTTCCCATTTACTAAAACCTCGACCAATTAGGTCTATTGAAGCTCTTCTTGTAATATCGAATTGTAATGTCTTATTTGTAACTAAATTAGACAAAACGTTGCTAATTCTTTTTAAAATTGTATGATCTTCAAGGCTAAAACCTTTGGGAATAGTTTTTTGTTGGGATTGGTTTCTGTTGTCGTTTATATCCTGTCCAAATTCAACTCCAATAACACTTAAAATTATGATAGCTACAAACTGTTTTCTTCTAATTCTATTACTATTAAGAGATAAGTTAACTTGATTTGTAATTGAAATGTTTGTTTTATTAATTTCAGAACTTGAAGTTCCACTCTCATTTGACTGCATGTCATAATTTTGGTTATTTGATTGACTTTTTTCATCAAATTCTCTTAAGAAATTAGTCAAATGAGGCTCCCAATGTTTGATTACATTTGCTTTGCCATTATTTCCAAATTTCTTAAGTTCATATTTTAATAATGTTTGTGCAGCTTCTCTTATCTTTTTTGAAAAGTGAAAAAAAAATTGAACAATTATGCTTTAGTTAAATTACTTGATGAGAAGGATCCATCCATTTCAAGGCCAATAGTTCTAAATTTAAGTGCTTTAAGAGCCTTTTGCTTTCAATTGAATATTCAGAGAGCATATAATAAAATGTAGAAATTTTTGAATAAGCCTCTCGAAAGTTATTTTGAATATCATTCGAATCGTTTGTCTCTACTTCGTGAAAGATTATTTCCAAAGGATCGAAGTTTCTAAGAATTAAATTTATTTTTAGGATAAATTTAATTATATTTTAAAAAATACTTCTTAAAATATAAATAAGTTATAAATCTGGTATTCATTAAGCAATCAGAAATAGCCAATATTGCTAAGATTTGTTCTGTTGTTATTGATTTGATGGAAAGCCAGTATTCTTTTGAAGGATGTTTATATTGTAAATTAGGAAATTTTCGTTGAATATTTCTAGAAATAATTAACGCATCAGTTTTAGATGATTCTGAATTAGAATCTGAACCTTCTTCACTTCCGAAATCAATTAAATTAAATGATTTTGAGTTTGGGAAGTAAGAGTTTTTTGATTCGTCAAGATCGATTTTTTTATCTAAAGTTTCAATTTCAATTTCTTTATTACTGTATCTTTTTGGAGGAAACATGATAAAAAAATGTGCTCCCCTTGATATTCTCCCAAAAGAAACTGGATAAATAGGCTTTCTTAGATTCAACATTTTATCGCAATTTTTATCGATTGTTTCGTCTAATGTCCATATATGAAGACTAGATAGTAAAAGATGAGCCAAGTTTATAATGTACTGCGAATAGTTAAGTTTAGTTTTAAACATATTAAACTGTTTTGAGTCAATTGACTCAAAAATTTTTGCCGAAGCATTTCTTTTCAATAGTTGAGGAGAATTAATACGCTGTGAAGGAAGAATTAATTGTTTTGAACTTGTGCATCCAATATTATGTACCTCACGAAAAAAATTATTTTGAATCTGTTCAATAGTAGCTTCCAGCGAATATTCTTCTAATGTTAAGGTTGCTAAAATTTGTAAAGATTTTTTAAAAGAAAAATATAAAATGTTTCATAAATTTTACTTATCAAGTTGTCAATATCAAATAACAAAAGGTGTTTCACTGTATCATTTGAGTTAAGGTGAAATGGATGAATTATCAAAGGAAAATTCATAAATGAAGAATCGATTAAGGGCAAATTGTTTTTTGAATCTTCTTTTGTACTAGCTAATTTTTGATTTATTGTCTTAATCGCATTTGAAAAGCTTCTTTTTTGAAGGATATGAGTCAATGAGATTGTTTGATTTGAAGTTAATTTGTTTGATATAATCATAGGTGTTGAATGTGAAATATGTGTGATATTGGATGAATTGAAGCCAATATTAGTTGAAAGTTGATTTGAAATAAAAATGTTTGAAGTTGGTGAGTTCTGAGAATATGCATCAGGATTAATTATAATCTCTTCTGCTGCATTTAATATATCTTCGGCTGTTAATCCATGAGCTATTCGGTCCAGATTTCCTGTTTCTATCTGCCAAACAAAAACTCCACCATCAGAGCATTTTACGATTAAATAGTCATCTAAAGGACGCCATCTGATAAATAAAACTGGAAATAAATGTCGACTAGCTATCATTATTGGTTTGCATTCTTTTAAGCTTAATAGTGCTACTGAGTGGTCGTTTGCTATTGAACATATGCATTGTAATATTCGGGGCTATTTAATAATAAAATTTAATATTAATATAGCTAAATACATATAAGATTTTACATTAACATTATTTGGAGGAACACTTATTTGTAAGATTTCACCTGTTTGAACTACAAATTTATGAATCATTTCAGCCGTGTTAATATTCCATAAAATAATTGAAAAATCTAAAGAGCCTGTCACTAAAAAACTCGAGTCATATCGTGGATGTTCAGAATGTGGATAAAGAATACAAGTGACTTTATCTGTATGTTTTTTTAACTTTATAATTTCTAATAAAAAAACATTTGTTTAGATTTATGAAATTTCAATAAAATTTTTACCTTCAATATTATTTGATTCATGATTAAAAAAGCTTTCGATTAGAAATTCGATAGCGGGACGCATAATAATTGTTCCATCAGACATTCCATATATTAATTTATTTATTTTAGGAATGAAGAGAAGAGTTGATATTGTTCCAAACTTTTTGAATTATTATGATTTTTTATTAATATTTATTGTATTTAATTTTTCTTAGCTTACATCATTTCTTAAGGTTTGAAAATTTTCTTTCCAAAAATTCTCCAGAGACGTACTATAATCATCAAATTTCGTTTGTTCTATTAAAATAATAAATCAAAATAGTATCCTATAAATTGACATATTATTTACCATATTTTCTTTCTATATTCCAAACTGATAGCTGGGCAGCTGAATCGGTCTTTATCAAAAAACGATTTTGTTGAGGTCTTTCTGATTCATTTTCACTTTTTACATTAAGAATTTTTTTCTTACTTTCATATAGATAAAAGATTGGTGAGCGATATACTTCATTCTATTTGATTAATCAAAAAATAAACTTTTATTTTAAAAAAAAATTTAAATACTTTTATTTTTTTTATTGATTCAATTTCTTTTTCTCTTGATACAAATCTGGAAATTAAGTTTACTTTGAAATACTTTTCGTTACTTATAAGGCTAGAATATTTTCTGAAACTATTTGATGATGGATTAATGCTTTTAATTTCGATTTAAATAAATAATTTAAAAAATAAAATAGATTTTACTTTTCTGGTAGTTGATAAAGATAAGCTTGTCCATTACTTGTTGCAACAATTACTTGTGTAATATCAACAAAAAAACCATTAATAAAAGTTATAGAATCATCATTATTATAGAGACTTTGAATATTAATTTGAGATAAAACTGTAAAGTCTACTGCATCAAAAATCTTTGTATAAACGATTGAATTAAAAAATACTTCAAATTTTTCAATTTACCTGAAAAAATTTTGGGCATACTATTATAAATATTCTTTGTTTCCCTGGACAACTAGAAAGTGTAATTGCATTTTCACAGAGACTTTTCTTGTATTCATGTTCTACAATTTCAGAGCCTTTTATTTCATTTGCGCTTAACGTCCATAATTTAATAATTCCTGTAATTGAAACACCAACAATAACGTCATCTTGATGACTCGTAAGTGAATTGATACACAACGCTCGGATGCATTCATGTTGTTCTCGAGAAACTAATGTGTATAGAATATCAAGGCTAATAGGATCAATAACTAATACATCAATGTAATTTCCAATACAAAAAAGTCTATAGTATTTTCCATTTAATTTTGAACTCTTTTTTTAAATCATATTTTTCTAATCAAATATCATAAATTAATTTTAATCCTACATAAATTTTTTTATGGATAGTATTAGGCATTTTAACACTTTCGATGCATTTTTTCTCATTTAATTCCCATAATTTCATTTCTCTAAAAAATTTAAAAAATATAAATTTCAGGTTAAAATATTTTTGAATACAGTTAAAAAATGTTCACCCATTTTTACTAGAACTAACAATATACTCTTCTTCTTTTGTAAAACCAGCTTTAGAAAGGCAATTGACTTCGTTAGTATGACCTATCATTAACCATTTAGGGGTTATCTAATCTTTATAATTATAATATGTCTTTTTTAATTTGGTTGAAATTTACTTCATTTACATTGAAATCCCATATTATAATATGACCAGATGTGGTTCCTGTCAAAATAAAATTCTCATTTTCGTTTATTAAAATTGATGACATATGACATTCAGGAGGATTTTTATCCCAAAGCAATACTGGAAAAACTAGAGATCCACTTGACGCTGAAGGCATACTGTTCTTTTTATTTTTTAATCAAAATTTAATAAATTAGCAAATAAATTTTTTTAAAATAGATATATCATAATATTTTAAATAAAGAAAATTAAAATAATAATATTTATGTTCGTATAAAAAATAATTGAAATAAATTATGAAAAAATAAATTTCAAATTTTTTGAGGTTAAAATCGGTTTGTCTTTCTTTTTATTAATGATATTTTTATAATGATATATTAAATAATAGCTCAAATTATGTTTTTTACTATAAAATTCAGTATAAAAATTAACCCATAAGGATAAGGGAATCGAATAAGGAAAATTTAATTCTAAAACAAATCTTATTTAGATGCAGGAAGCTTTATATGCAACTAACGTAACATTAAGTTTTTTTTTTTAAACTTTATAAAGGAGGAATATTATAATCAACCCCCAACTTTAAAACTTTCAAACTAGATTTTAAAGAATGACAATCTATCTAATAACTGAAAATTATTAAAATTTACGGTTTATTTTTAGTCATTAAAAACTTTCTTTCTCCTACTAAATTTTTTTTTTTAGTTGATAGTTTGATAATGTGAATTTTAAAAACAAAAAGAACAAAAATTTTTCCTTTTTTTGATAAATTAAAATTAACTAAAATAAAATATATGTAAAAAATACTGCAACTTAGTGCAAGAAACTTTGTTGCACCTTTTTTACCTTAAATAATTTTTGTAATGTATATAAAAGACAAAAATTAAACATCAATTAGTTTTAAATCAATTATTGATGTATTTTACATAAAAATAAGGAAATAAAATTTTTTTAAATTCATAAAAAAAAGAAAAAAATTTGTTAATTTTTTTTTGAAATTCATTATTTAGTTAATATCTTTTACCATTATGATATCTCGAGACTTATTAGAATTTAGATTTGACTATTTTTATATATTTATGTATCACAATTAAAAGAATCAGATTTTTAGTTAAGGTAATTTTTTTAAGATCAAATTTCTATTCAATTAATTATGATATCATTTATAAAAATTTTATCATTGTGTCTAATTTATATAATCTGCTTAATAGCTCGTCACGAAATTATTAAAAAAAATATGTTATTATTTTATTTTAATAAAACATTAATCGGCATTAAAATAATTTTAAATATATAGAGAAATTTTCCTCTTTTATATTAATTTAACATCTTGCTTTTAATTTTATTTAATTTAGTTTAAGTATTTTATCCAACCAACATCAAATTGGTCTTTGAATTACCAATAGATTGATAATTATCCAAAATTATACGTATTCTTTTCTATTTGCTTTAAAAAATTTTCAATACGAAGGATACCAATTACCTTTTGATAGTTAAATTAATTATATATTTTCAAAACTCATTTTTTGATTTATTAAATGTATGCAGTACAGATAAAGTGAATAAAAAAAAGATTATTTTTATATCAATTTTCTTTGAAATAAAAGACGAAAATATTCTAGATTTAATTGATTAATTCTAGTAAAAAAAAATTTTTACTAATAAAAAATTGAATTGAGTTATTTTATTTAATTTAAGTTAAAAAATAACTGCATTTTTTTATAAGCTATTCTCCTAAAAATCAATTTGGGTGTAAAATAAACAAGCGTATTAAGCATCGTATTAAACTGCAATTTCAATAATCACAAGATACTTTGTTTTTTAATTTAATCATATGTCGCTTTTTTTTTTATATTAAAAATCATTTGATCATTTAAGGATTTAATTTATTTAAAAAAATACTCAAAGGAATTAAATTTTAAAAACAATTCTTTTTATTGAAATTTTCAAAAATTAATTGATTCTTTTTCGATAAAATATATTTTTATTTGGTTTAACAATTTTTTGAAATCGAATTCACACTGCCGATTTGGATAAAAATCTCTTTTAACATATTTCTTATTTCAATTTTTAAATTATGTGAAACAATATCGCATAGTTTAAAATACAAAAAGGATGAAAATATTTTAAATTTCTTAATATCCAACAAATAAATTTTGTTTAATAACAGAAGAATCAACTTATCCCAATATTCGCGGTGATTTTCAGAATCAATTGACGAATAATAATCTAAAGCAGTTTTGCAAATCCTGTAAATGGATAAATATTATACTAAGATATAAAATTTAGCAATTTTACCCTAATAATCGACTTTGAATTGCTGTCCAAATCTCTTTTCTAGCTTCATCATTTAGCATTTTAAATAGGATACGAAAAATACAAGCCAAACTTTGTGTTTCATGTTTCAAGAGGTTTGGACGTTCTTTTCCTTTAAAACCTTCACGGTTACAATTTTAAAATATTATTATTAATAAATATGCAATTAAATTTGTTAAAATTTAGTAATTTTTACCAGCTTTCCATAAAACATTCCTCTGTTCATGATTACAGTTGAATTTACGGGAAAAATCGAATGATCGTTCTAAACAATCTACAAGATTGAACAATTGTTCATTTGCTAAATGCGTATACATTCCATTTTGTTGATGGGAGAAACTCTTCTGACTAAAAGTACTATTTGAATTGGTATTAGAGGGAGATGAAAGGGCCTTAAAAAAATATTATTTTAAGATATAATAAAAGCATAATATAAGTATTTAATGATATTAATACTTTTAGAAAAATAACTTCAAAAAAGAATGATTTAACAAATTTATTTTTAATAAATCAATGAATTTAAATTTATTAATTATTTTTTCAACTTATTAACTGCAGGAAAAAAAATGAACAAAGGGAAATTAAAAATTATTCTTTGATATTAATTAATTTCTAATTCATTTTCAGAAGCAAATATACTGTATAATTTAGAGATAACTGTAATTTTTTATTCCTTCCTCTTAATTTCGTTTTTCTCGGCTTTTCTTCCTCCTTTTCTTCTTCCCTCTAAACCCTAAATTTCTTTTCTTTTCCTCAAGTTTTTAGTGAAGAAGAAAGAAAGAGGTGAAGAGGAGTCGAAGAAGAAAAGAAGAGGACAGGAAAAATTGCGCACAAGTTTATTTTTAATTTTACTGAATTAAAAAATTACAATTTGCTAAGGTTAATTGAATAATTTGAGAAAACGTTTTATTAGAATGAAGCTTAATCATTTTATCTAGCAAAGTAAGCAAAAATTTAGTATTTTCTAAGAAAAATTAAAATTTTAAAATAAATACTTGAGCTGCAGCAATAAAATTTTCATCTTCTTTTTTACTTGTAGTCGGATAAAATATTATATTGTCAATAGTTTGTATTAGTTCTAGCTGTACAATGCATTTAATAAGAAAACTCTGGAACACTTTGTTTTCCAATTCCGTACATAAATTTGTTTTTGGAATTTTAGTTCGATTATTATCTAAAAAATTTTTTGTGTTCTCTTCAACTGAAATATCAGCCATAATTTCATTACGTTCTATACTATCTAAATTTGGAGTCCAATTCAATAGTCTAGAAAAACCATCACTTTAAGTTTAATGTTTTAGATTTAATTTACTTACTCAAAAGGAATAGTTGAGCTAAAAATATCTGAAATACAATCACAAGTTTTTTGCCAAATTTCTGACGAAAATTTATCTCCATTTGTTATTACAAAATTTTCTAAACAATTTGTTCCTGATCTAGCAAGTTGTTCATTATTTTGATTCATACACCATTTTAAGTGAAAGTATAAATCATCTACAAGAATAGGGCTAACGGTTTCAAAAAATTGAGAAAATACATCAATTATTGCATAAAGAGCATGGTTGCAAGTTGTTGTCATCCATTCGTTTTTCTTAAGATAATTATAATCTTTATATAATTTTTTAATTTAAGATAATTAATTGAAAATAGGAACAAGTAACTTTTTTGTTCTGTAAATACTAATAAATATGAGTTAAAAATATTTTTTTCAGTTAATTTCATCAGTACTTTTTAATTCATTGCTAAACTAAGAAAAAGAATTATTTCGAATAAACAAAAATGTAGTGTTAGATAATTATTCTTTTTGGCGTGTAAAGATAAAATAAAAATTAAACTTTGATAAATTCCATTAGTAATTCAAGTTCTAAAAGAAATTTTAATTTTCTCAGATTTTATACTTAATTAAATATTTTTTTATTATATTTAAAGTACTTTAAAGTTAATCCACATAGCTGATAAAAAATTTTTCAAAGAAAATTATGTTTCTTTTGATAATATACATTTAAAATTCTAAAGAAAATACTTAAAATTTTTCAAGACAAAATTAACTGGTATCTATATTTTTTTATTTTCTTATCAAAGCTTATTTAATTAATTTATCTATTAAAGTTTTTTAATTAAATAACATTAAATTAATTAATAAAATGAAATATCACTTCTACTTGGGCTTCAGGTAACTTCATATTGTCGAAAATTCTAAATACTATATTAAATAAATCTTTCCACCATTGAGTTCTAAAACTTTCTCCGTAAGTTTTCATTATCTCAAACATTACTGTCAAACCTCTAGTTCGGACGTCTAATTTACATCTATTGATTATGCAAGATAGTTCAAATAAAATAGGAAACCATCCTTTCATCCATACTAAATCACTTTCAGGAATTTTTTTTAAATCATCGAAACCTTGATCTATAAAAACACTTTGTTTGCCTGCTACAAATACAGCACAATTTCGAATATGACCTATTGCTTCTATCGAAATATCAGGTGAAGATGAATTGCATGCAAATTCTGAAAGACATTTTATTGCATCTTGAAATGAGTCAATTAAATTCATGAAGTATTTGTCAACATAATTTCTTATTATTTCTGTAACAACGTCAAACGAAAAATTCAAAATACGGTCGTTATTTTGCGAAGCCGCTAAATGAAAAACTCCAAAAACATTTTTCCATCCCGATCTAATATTTTGGGCTTGTGATTTGACCATTTGTGAAATACACTGCAAAACCATATCCCGTATAGTAAAAGACGAATTCCGCTTCATTATATGTTCAAATGGTCTAAGGAAATCTTTTTGAAATCTAAAATTTGCGAATTCTCCTTTCTCTAAGAATTTCATTGTTAATTGTCGTAATGAGTCGATAGCAAAAAAAGCAACTTCTTCGTTTGAGCTACAACCTGCTTTGTTAAAATGTTCTCCTAGTATATTCCATATTCTAGTCCATTGTAATCTAATTCGACTCATATTGTAGTATGAGATTTCGACAATCTTTTGCAAACTATACATTCGTGGTGGATTATAAGCAAGCTCATCTTCGGAAACAAAACATAACCATTTGACAAATTCAACAATTCCATCACCATCAAGTTTTGTTGATCCAGTAAATATTCGATCTACTGCTACACTAACATTTTGAGTTAAAGAATCGCCAATATGAATTTGAATATTTGTTGTAGTTTTTGATTCCAAGCTCTCTAAATTAAATAATTTTAAATACAATTAATTATTCCTTCAAAAATTTAGAAAAAAAAAATTATAAAATTTAATAAAATAGTTGTTAAATTTTCTTTATTTACCTATATTACTCATCAAAACGGTTGAAGCTGATGTTGATGATGGTTGTATAATATTTTTTAATATTGAACTTTCTCTTTTAATTATTGACCATGTTGATAAATAAGAAGAGTTTAAGTTAGCATTAATATTAGAATTCGCAATATTAGTTATAATTACACCAATTGATTGTGCCACTTCAAACTGGCTTATACATTTTAAAATTTCATACCAAGATGTTCCTAAGTAATTACCATCTGTTATAGCTACGGTAATTAGATTTTTAAAACATTCAATATTTTTAGGTTTCATCTCAGTTACGCTATTTGATGAAGACAAGAGAGTAAATTTAGATAATGCTTGAATGTAAGCATCTCTTTCAAGTTCAAGATTAAATATACATGAAATTCTAATAGAACATCTTATTCCAGTTAGACACAAATCAACTACTTCTTGATCATCTGAATCTTGTAATGCTATACTAAATGCGGCTAAAAAAGGAGTCCACGCTAGTCTGAACATAGGCATAATATGTTCACCATGCTTAGCAAAAGTAAAATGAGTTGGAACATGATATACACTTTCCATCAGAGATCTTGCAGTTTGAGTAACCTGTTCTATCTCCATATTATATAATAATTTTCTATGTTTTTCTGATTCTGCTTTAGGTCTATTAGTATTTGTATTAAAACTCGGTTTGACTTTAATTTCGCTCTCAGCAATTTGATCATAAATTTTTTCTAAAAATTCTTTTGGTAAGTCTTTGTTTTCATTAATTCCTCGATTCATGTTGATATAGGCATCTTTAGTCATTTTTTTCTTTACACTTGCACTATGCAAATCAGTAGCCAACATTATTATACTGAAAGCAAGAACATAAACTGCATCGGCGCTTTCAAAATAATAGTCTTTTATTGATTTAGAATCTTTAGCAACATCCTTCAATACTTTCGAATCATCGCTACTTGAAAATTTTTTATTTAGTTCATGATAACGTGCTGCGAATTTTTCCATTAATCGGTCAATCTTTTGTGCTTCTCCAGGTAAACGAAATTTTTCTAAAAACATTCGAAGTGCAGCAACAATTTCCATACCGTGGAAATCCATCAAGTCAACATATGCATACATTACCTTAAAGTTGAATTTAATATTCAAATCAAATTTAATTTTTTTTTTCATTTAAAATATTTAAAAAGAGTCTAATTTTCATACTTCTTTATTGAATTTTTCGTTTTCCCCTAGAAAGTCTCCAATTGCAGTTTTGTCTAATCTATTGTCTTCCAAAAAAAAAATGGCGATTTCGTTTGATGAGTATCCCAGTAGATCGTTTTCTTGTAAAAATTTAATTCCTTTGGAAGGCTTTTTACTAAAAAGTTCTATTCCTTTCTCCCATAGCTCTTTTTTACACTTAATAACTTCAAAATCAGATGGATTATAGCTTGCATTTGTGTTCGAACTTGAAGAATTTAAAGAATTATTACTATCGTAAGATTTAATTTTATTTGATGCATTCAAGCTATCTGAATCTGTCTGTTTTTTTTCAAGACTTATGTTGGATTGAATATTTGGATTTGTATACAAATCTTTAGTCCATTCAACCATACATTTTAGAATTGATACTAAACACTCTAGACCTTTAAGTCGCAGACTGTTAAGCTGAATTTGAGAGCAGCTCAAATCAACAGCTTGACCACCAAGCGCTTTTTTTGAAAGAACATTAACCAATCGTGCAAAAATATTTGTTGACTGCAAATCACAGTCATAGTTAATATACAAATCGACTACACATTGTGCATTAGCGCAAATATGAGTTAATGCTTGTATTATTAGCCATTTATGATCAAATGGACTTGTTGGTGTTTCAAGCAAAAATAAGATAATCTCACGAAAAAAAACTTCAATTTGTTTCTTTAAATGTTGTTTGTAATCAGCAAAAAGAGCTACAAAAATTGCTAAACTTAATTCAAAAACTTCAGCAATAGGAGAGACACCATTTTTGGAAAGAGATACACATAAATAGCGTCTAATTGCATTAATCATAAAAGATGATTCTTTAAATGACGATTTTGCATTTTGAAGTGTTGCAAGAATTAATTGTAATGATAAAATTTTGGACTTAACGTCAATATCGTTTTTCATATCATGTGAATTAGAGTCTTGATTTATTTGACGAAGAGATAATTTACAAAAAGCACGAAACATTAAATAGGCATCTATCTCATAAAAATCTTGTATATTAGCAATTTCTGGATCTTTGTTTATTTGTCTAACTTGTAAATCTTCCTTAATTAAAGATTTTTCAGTTTTAATAACTTCATTTTTGTCTAACATTAACTTGTGATCGTACGAATTTTCTGTTTCATTACATATTGAATCAAGAATATTACACATTAAATCAGTAATTTCATAATTTGAAAGTTCAGATTTTCTTAAATTATCAATTGCTAAATTAAGATTTAGATTCATTTGTTGAGAATCGAAGTTGTACAAAATATCTAAATAAATATGTCTATAATGCTCTGAATTAATTTGCGGAATATATTCATTTGAATTTATAAATTGATCTTCAGTTTGAGTCGATTCGTTTAAAGAAACCGTTTCACTTTTCGAAATATTTTTTAATTCTTCTAAGTTAATTTGATGATTGTTCGGATAATTTGAATCATTACTTACTAATTTCTCTCTGTTTTTTTTAGCCTGATACTAAAAAATTATAAATTAAATATTTCAAATAAACTTGAAAATAAGGTTTTACGGAATTTTCAAGACGAGTGAGAACAGTATTGATAATTTGAGTCAAAGCTGCCCGAGCTGATGCTTGATTTACTAAACTTCTACTAGATATTTGGATATTATAGCAAGTTTTTATCGGAAGAAGTAAGGTTTGCTCATGAACCTCTATATGAGGTGATGTTAAGATAGTCAACAATGACTTCAATATTTAAAAAAAATTGAATAAAAAATTAATTTAACAATAAAAATTACCTTTATTATCTGCAATTGAACTATGTCATCGATGTCAGGTCCTTCAAAACATAAACAAACTGTTTTTATTAATCTTTGAATTAATTGTTGCTTTGTAATAGAAGAATCAAGAGACATTTTGTTGGATTCAAATAGATATCCATGAGCAACTAATTTCTTTTTAATAAATAATTTTAAAAAATCTTAATTAGTTTACATTTAATACCTGAATGCAATCTAAAGATGTTTCGATTATTTTGGTTGATTTACACTTCAGAACAAGTTCAAAAGGATAAAAATATTTTTCAATATCAGTTATTTCAATGAATCCAGCTTCTGATTTTTCTTTCGATTCATTTTTAAATTCAGCTTGTAAAAAAATTTTCAAAAAATTAACTAAAATAATAGTAATAATTTGGTTTAATTAACGAATATTTTTTTGAAATTCTATACCTTTAAAATGAATTTAAACTTAACCTATAAATATTTATATTTAATATTTAGGGTTTAAATCAAATTAATAATAAAAAAAAAATCTGATTACTTAGAGCACTTTCACATTGTTTTCTCAATTGAATATTTTGTGATTTTTTCATTTCTTTATCTCCTATAATTTTCTCCAAAGCTCTTATAAGAAATACATTTGCTGAATGGGTTCCATTGAAATTATTTGCAAACATTTTTTAAATAATTTTTTTTTAATTCTTTTGCTAATCAAAAAGTTAGATCTTTCAAAATTATATATTTTAAAATAAAGAATTTATAATTTAAATTTAATTTCAGTCTATATATTATAATTCTTTTTTATACAGCTTATCATATAAAGAATTATTTTTAATAATTTATATTTTTCTCTTATTTATAGGATATTATTAACATTATTAAGCAATTTTTTTTATATTATTTTGTGACTAACAATTTGTCTTAACATGATTGACATAATTAAATATAGGTCTTATAATCATTGATATGAATTATATTTTTTTACAAGGTATTTAATAAATTTTTATTATTGTTTGAAATGTTATTTATTAAGTTTTTTTTTTATTTTTCTTTATTAATTTTCGTTAATTTTAACTTTTGAATTTTATTTAAAATTTTGAATCTATTGTAGATTCGACTTACATTTTTTGCAAATTTAAAATTTGATTTCTCAGTAAAAATTAATAAAATTTAATAAATCAAGTTTAATTTTTCCAAAAATATATTGATTACAAAAAAATTAACAAGTTTAGAAATTAAATTAATAGACATATTTTTCTAGACGTAAAAGTCGAATCGAATCAAATAATTTTTTACTAATGTCGATATTGTGCCTTTGAGATCCTTTTATAGCATCTCGAATTAAGACTTCGGAATTATCTAAAATAAGTTGAATTATAGGTCTAATAAAAATAAAATAAGTTTAATTACCTGAAGAAAGAAGAATAAAATCTGAAAAAAATTTGATTGCAGTATTAAAAATTTTGTTTTTATTGCTAAATAAACACTCTTTATATGCTTTGTAAAAATGTTTCGCTTCTTTTGGATTTAAGCGTAAATATCTCATCAATAAAGAAAATGCATAATCTCTAATTTTATCATCATTATCTTCTAGTAAACTTTTTAAATACATTGCAAACTGAGAAAGAATAATTGGCTGCCTTTCGGAAACAGTATCTAATTCGTTTAGAACGAACAATACTTCTTCATAATTTGATCTATTACTCAGTTTGTTTACAAATGGTTCAAGTTGTTTAGTTTTCCATAAGGGCATATTTAATTTCTGATATAAACTATTTACACGATTATATTGGGTATGATAAATCGAATAAAAAAAATTTCTATTTGTTTTTTGTAAGCTTGAGGTTGTTCCAAATTGAACTGATTGAATTGAACTCAAAAACTTTAATGAATTTATTTCAGGATATGATTTTTGAAGTGCTCTAAAAAATAGATTTTTAGTTAGGATAAATATAATCTTTGATATCATCTTTATTTTCAATACAATCTCAAAGAAAATTTAAAATTTTCGCAATTAAAAGATATTTTTACTAGTTGTGAGAATTTTTAAGCTTTTTGCAAATTTTTTATATTTTAAAACTATTTAAATTTATCTGCTTTTGTAGGATCAAATAAAAAGGAACAAAATAACTTCAATTAATTAGTTATTTAATAAAAAAAATGATAAATTTATTGATTATGTATTATGAATCAAAAAATATAAATATTTTTAAAAAATTTACCTAATTATGTTAAGATATTTTTTCTTTATTAGAAAAAAACCGGATTCCATGTCAATATTTATAAATCGTTCCAAAAATTCACAAAATTTTACTACAAGACTTCCGATAAATTCTCTATTCTCTTCACAATAAGACTAAATTACAAAATATTTTAGATTGAAACAACTCAAAACCTTAATTTGAATTCTTACCAAGAAAACATCAAAATAATGCGAAATTATTGACTTGATATGATCTAGATATTTCTGATGGAATACGAATGGAACCAGTACATTTAAAATATCAATGACATAGTGAAATAATTTGTCAAATTTTCTTTTCTTAAATTCATCAAATGAATAACCAACTCTTCCTTGTAACATTCCTTCCATCATAGCCAGTTGGCGAATAAATACAAAAGGGTGAGAAGAAGCTAATTTTATACAAACCAAATTGGCATCAACCATGAACTCTTCTTGTTTTTTGGCTAGCAATACCATTTCATGATTTTCTGATTTTGGCTTATTTTGTCCATTAGTAACTGCTACCCCGATTATACCACTGCTAGTCAAGTTATAGCTAAAATTAACTTCGATTTCTCCAAAACAATTAAGAAGATTATGAGTTTTCAAGTCAAGCTAAAATGATAAACAATAAAAAATAATTTTAAAATGAAAAAGACAATTTACTTTAGTCGGCTTGTCGAATAATTGATATATATTACAGAATAATCTCGTTGAATTTATTAACTCATAAATAAGTGTGTTATGATTTAAATAAAGTCTATATAAAAAAAATGTTTGTATTTTTTGTAATACACTTATTGAAAATTGATGAATTTCAATATTTGATGAATGAAGTTCTACATTGTTTTTCAGAATTTCTTTTAATTTATCCATTAAAAATTTATTTTGGTTCAGTGAAAAATATTTTTTCTGTATCTGTAAACGATCAAGAATTATTTTGAATAGAGTTTTAAGATGAACATTTTGGTTTTTTAGAATGTGATCGAAAAGTTCTATACGATTCTCTAAATGAGCTTTAAAATCATCGTTTAAATCTTTTTGATTAGCAACCAGTAAATAATTGCAAAATATTTCTTCAATAACAATATCTACTAATTGTTCAAATTGATTCATGTTTAAATTAAAAAATGAAACGATTTTTGATTTAGTCTAGTATTTAAAACTAAAAGAAAAAATAAATAAAATAAAATTTAAATTACCTCATTTGATTTAAATTCATCAATTTTAGAAAATGTTGGTAAATGAATCAATGAATTAAGAAAATCCAAAACGATTGATTTATTCAAACTTTATTTTAAAAAAAAACTAAAACATTCTATTGTTTAAAAATTTATAAATTTTACCAAGAATTTTGATGGTTAAATTCAAAGAAACTGTTTTTGTAAAATATATTTGTCAAAGAATCATACAGCTTTTGCCAGTTCGCTTGATGCAACAAAGTTGAAAGTAAAGTTAATGAATCAAACGAAGATATTCTCTTTTGAAAAATAAGCATAAATTGCTGATTGAACCTTTTATTTACGATGTTAGGATCATGTCGACAAATAAAATTAATGAGAATATTTAAATAGTATTTCTGTTTTTTGAAGTCTCTTTTCTCAATTGATAATATTGTATCAAACAAAATATCAATTCTATCCCCAAAGCTTTTTATAAATTCAAAATACTTTTCAAGACGATTTTCCAAGTTTTCAACTTCAGAATTGTTTATTATTTCTATTAAGCACTTTGAGTCATTTTTTTGTCCAGAAAATTCCTTTAAAACATTTTTTTCATTTATTAAAATAACATTTTTTCTTTTATAATCTTGGATATTTCTTTTAATTAAATTCATATCATATGCTTTGTCATTTTGATATAATTTATTTTTTAATTTGACATTTTTTTTTCTAATAGCAAATTCTTTTGTGTTTATTTCTGAAAGATCTCTTTTAAAACTGATCTCCTCGATAAGTTTTCGAAAGGATGATTCTGATAACAAATTAAATGCTTTGTAAATGTGATTTTTTATAACGCTTATCTGTTTGTCATTTAATTTAATTATTTGATTTTTAATTGAAAGTTGTTCTTTTTCGATAGAAAGGTCAATTTTTTTCACAATATTATAGATGCTTAATGTACCTAAGCCATATTTTTTGTAAAATAGTTCAAGCAAATTGCTATTCGAAAAAGAATCGATCAAGTATTTAACCAAATATGATTCTAAAATTTGACTTTGAGACCAATTTAATTCTAATAGTCTATTAGAAACAAACTCGTTCAAAACATCATCAAAATTGTTACTGTTTAAAATTTGAATTTCATTCATTAAATCACTTATTTCAGCACTTCCATATAAACTTATTACGAGTACAATAAAGTTAAATAACCGTTCATTTATATAGTAAAATTTTTTGTCAGATTTAATAACAAGAAAACAATTTTCATTCAACTTAGATCGTTTAAATGATTGTAGTTGTTTTATCAAATGAGATTCTGGATCAATTTCATTATATTCGAACAAAATTTTGCAAATTTCAAGTAATAATTCACCAAATTTGTTCCAGTTCTCAATTTTTGTGATAGTTTTGAAATAATTACTACGTTTAAAAAAAAAACTGGCCAAATCATTTGTTGTTTCGTTAATTTTTTGTCTAGATAAATCAGAGAATGCAATTTTAGCTTCATCCTTCAGATTTAGCTTTCTATTATATTTGATGTATGAATTTATTTCGGTCAATAAATAAAAAATTAATGTATTTAAGTGATCAGGATTTGTTTCTACTAAAATTACGCGACGAAAGCAATTTAAAAGCAATGGCTGAACAAAATCTTCATATCCAATTAGTTGCTTAAAATTGTTGATTAAAATGTTTAAATCAGTAGCAATTTGAAAATTTTCTACAATTAATGAATTATTTCGATCCGATGTATTACTAATTGGTTGAAACAACTTATTGAATATTTTAAGGGATCCAACTCTGACTTGCTGTTTGGTTGATTCAAGCTTTTTCAAAAAGTATTCTAAAATTTGCTGCATATTTTCAATATTTGCTACACTTGAATTGGTCAAAATTAATTTTAACCTATTTAATAAGATTTCGACATTCCATTGCTTCTTAAAAATAAAACATTCAAAGTTAATTTAGAGGATTAGAATAGTGATATAAAAATAAACATGATCTATGTATATTGTCATATAAAATAATTGACTTAGAAATTTGATACGTCATGATAACGGGAAAATATTTTTATCTATTTTATTTTTAAAATTATATAAAATAAATGAAAAAAATTTATTGAATGATATTGAATGTAGGAATTTTTGTTTTTTTTAAACTGTAATCTTCTATATCCTAACAAAAAAAATTTTTCTGTGCATTATTAAAAAATTTAAATATAATTAACAAATTAGCCGATTATTAATGACTTGACTTGAATAAAATAAATATTAAAAATATAAATACTTTAAGTTGAATTTCTTCTTCAGTACCGCTTGCTATATTCCACACCAGCTCACAGACAATATGAATTGGCAAGACTTCCAAGCATTCTTTAGAAGTTTCAATCATTGAAGCTAACCATGGTAATGATATTTTAGATTCCTGACTATTAATAAGCATTAATAAAAAATCGGGATTTCGACTTTTGCAGAGCAGTTGTCCTAATTTGTATTCAGAATTTAGCTTTTTAATGTTTTGAATTGCTTCAGATGTAGGACGCCTTGGAGGGCCACTTAAATTTTTATATTTAGATTTATTTAAAATTAAGTGTTGTATTTTAAAATAAAATTTTTTAGATTTGATGTAACTTTTTGAAAAATATATTTTTTAAAATAAGATTGAAATTGATTAAATTTTTAAGTTTCTTAAATTTTTTTAAATTGGAATTTAAAGTTTGTTTCTTTTTTTTGAAAAGTTGAATTACATTTTCAAAAGATTCTAAAATTTTTCTGAACTCACTTTTCTACCTTTATTTAAACAATCTTAAATTTTGAGTAAATTAGATTATTTATGGTGAGAGATTCGAAAAGTTCATTATTTTCGATTTATCAAGTGAATTATCTAATTAGTTATCAAGAAATTATAAAATAACTTTATATTTTAATTTTTTTTGTTAATCAAATTTTTTACTTACATTGGATCAAATTTCATTACTTGACCAATTAATTTACTATTTGATTCAGTTTTATAATTCATTCCTTGTTTTGTATCAAATTTATTTTCAAATTCTAAAATTTCAGATTTTTCCAACTTAACAGCAGCTCCTTCTATTGATTTGTATTTTTCAGCCGTGATATTTTCATTGATACTACATTGTGGGGGGAAGTTATAATCTTCGGTCATAACCATTTCCATTAAAAGTCTCAAAGTTGGATATTTTTTCCATCCCCTCATACCAAATTCAATCGGATCCAAAGCACTTATCAAAAGGAGTATTTGCCAGGCTTTCCAATATAAAACTGTCACTACTAAATTAGGTGGATCTTGATATTTATACATACATATTTGAAATAACGTTTCTATAAAAGTATCGATGTTTAGTAACTTAATGGAATATATATCTTTATGGACTAGAGCTGAAGTTTTCAACAAATTTTCTTCTGCACAGAGCATTAGCATATATAAATGCTCCGGAAGATTTTGAGTAATTATTAAAACTTGGTGAAGAGTTTCACTTAAAACAGGAATTTCAGAAACAACCCTAAAAAAAGTGCTTTTTTCAACCTCGCTAGGCCAATTATCTATCGTATAACATTGTTCTGGCTTATCCACCATAAACAATATTTTAAAAAGACAGCGTATTAATTCATTTGGACTGATGTCAAGCATTTTGAAAATTTTCTGCAACCATGTTACTGTATCGCATTGAATCTGTGACATGGTTAGATAATATTTGATCAAGATTTCTTTTATTTCATTTGAGCGTCTTAAATATGCCTCTTTGATTTGAGGAGTGATTGCCGCTAATATAACCAAAGATATCAAATCTGAAACGGTATTTAAATACCTTTCTTTTATTTGAGATTGTGAAAAATCTGAAAGCCCTCCAGCAAATGAAAAGATAGAATTATTACAGTTAAATTTTTCACTTGAATCAATTAAATATTCTTTAATCAAATTTTCTGATTCGATTTCATTTACAAAAATGTTAAAATCAAATTCTTGGCGACAGTTGCGAACAGTATCACGCAATATAATCTTAATCGAACGCAAAAATTGATCACTATTTTTTTGTAGAATAATTTTAAGCAAAGTTTGAGCAAAAATTCTTGAACTCAGAATTTGATCAGTAGTAAATGCAATTTGTAAAAGAGAATAATTATGGTTTAATTTATTTTGTTGATTTGTGGAATGTTGACTATTTTGATTTTGAGATAAAAGTTCATTACGAATAACCATTTGAATGAATGCCTCAAAATTTAATGAATTAGCTTTTATTAATTCGCGTAAACATTCAGCAAAATGCTGTTGATGCTTAGATTTTGGCTTCAATTTAATTAGACTTGAAATAATTTCTTTGTCTGTCTGATCACCGTCTGTACAATTTATACAAATTGACATTAATAAATCTTGAACATATGTTTCGATCTTAAAATAATAAAATTACAAAATCTATCCTTTAAGTTGTTTAATTAATGATTTTAAATTTATTTAAAATGTAAACAAAATTAATGGGATTAAAAAGTTGCAAATTAAAGAGCTTATACTGTATCATAAAAAAATTTTGATTTAAAAAGATCTAAGTAAAAAATGAACAACACTTTGTCTTGCAAAATGGTTAAAATTATTTTTGAATATTTTTTTAGGGGTTAAAAAATTACCTTTGGATTTGTTATTAAAATTTCTAGCCTTTGTGTTGCCATCTTTCTTAGTTCTGACATCCCACATAAATTTTGTAACAACTTAATGATATTTTTATTTTCAACATTAGCAGTCAAATTCAATGAAATACTAGTTTGACCAATCGCTCGCTTTAAAGACTGTCCTTTGCTATTGCCACTTATGATTTTTTTTAACAAATCAATTAAATTTGTTTCAATTTTAGTTCTTACGGCCTGATATCTCGGAACAACTTGACTTTTTTTGTTTGTGAAATCAATTATGCTCTCATTCACTTCTATTAAATTATCTACCTCTAACGGTTTGACGTTTAATAATTCAATGGATGAATTAGAATTATTACAAGATAAATGAGTACTTGAATTTTCGCATGAATATTGAATATCGACTGTTTGAAAAGCTGTTTTAATATTATCGACAAAATCTTTGCATAAAGGGCTTTCAATCCAGCATCGTTCACCTATTGAATCATAAACAAAAGCTGTAACAAAAATTTCAGGCCAGTTATACTCGTTTTCAAAAAGCATTCCTAATATATTACAAATTACAGGCTGAATCAATATACAATGTTGAGATGGCGAGGATGGGCTTCTATTACATTGAGTTTTATTTTTTACTATATTATTTGTTTTTTCGTTACATGAACTTTTGTTACACATTAATAGATTACTTACAATAAATTCAACCAAGTTCAAATTTTGCAAAAATAAATTAGGTCTTTTTAGGGCTATATAACTTAGAGCCATAAGTAAATTAAGATCACTTTGTTGAGAATATTGTTTCAAATTTGTACTAGAAAAATTAATATTTGAGTTTTTCAAATTAGTTACAAGTGATTCGATAAATTTTATTAACTTTTCATTTGCTTCATCTTTTTCTAACAATCTTACAACTTCTTCTTTTACATTTTTTGAGTCAATATTATACTGGTCTTGATTTAAAATTGTTGAATTGAGATTTAAATTAGAATTCGATAAGGAACCAAAATTTGATAAAGAATTATTTGAAGTGTTTTTATTTTTGTTCGAAACGGTAATCGAAATATTTGATTGTGTATTATTAGATTCAATTTGAGAATTTATTGAGTTAGATCTTTGGGTATCATTGAAACTTTGAACCGAGGTTTCTCTTGATCGAGTACCTAAAGCTATGTAATTATTTCCTGGAGGATCAAAACCTTTAAAGAAAACTTATAATTCTGAAAATTTTAAAATCAGATTACCCTTTTTTATTGTTTTATTTGATTTAGGCATCATTTTAAAGAATTCTAAAATTTATTTTAAAGATAAAAATAATTAATAGACAAATAACTCTTAAATTAATTTTTTTTATAAATAAATTCAAATTATTTTAGTTATTTTTTGAAATGTAAATTTAAAAAAAAATGTGCATACTTAATTTTTGTTTTAAATATATCAAAATTAATTGCAAGAAAAAATTTAATTTTATACCTGCTTGAGAATTTTATAATTTAAAGCAATTTATTAATTTTTATCAACTCAAAGTATATTAAATTTTGGGATAAAAATTCATATATGCAGTAAGTTGATTCAAAATTTTAGAAAATTTTGTTGAAAATTCTAGAAAACCATTTGCAAAACAGTTTTCTTTTTCATACATAAATACATATGTGCGAACTAATTATGAACATTTTGGTTTTTAATATAATATTATTTCATTTTAATTATTCATTTATAGTTGTAACTATGGCAAAAATTAATTTACATTTATGTAGAGAACATTAAAAAGTCTTAAATTTATTTTTTTAAAATTAATTTAGTGATTGGAAAAATTTTATGAAAAAATTTCAAGATAAAAAAATTTTTTAGTTTTTTTTTTTAAATATAATTTACGATATTTTACACCAAATTTAAACATATAAAAAAACTAAAATTCTAAAATTATTAACAATTTTTTTAGTCTCATGTTAAATCTAGCTAGATTTTTAAAAACACTATTAATGCATTATAATTTTTTTAGTATATGCAAAGTAAAAATTGAATTTAGGTTTAAATATTAGAATTCGAAAAGTTATGTTTTTTTATCTATAATTTAAGATTTAACTGATGTTCATTTTAATTAAACAACTGTTAAATTTCTCATTAGAAATTAGATTTTAAAATTACATAATAAAATGGTAGAAGAGACCGAAGTAGAAAATCAAAATAATCAAACCATCCAAGATTATGAAGAAAAAAATCAGTAAATAAGTTTAATATATTTGATACACTCATACTTTTTCAAAATTTTACAGGCTTGTTATGATTAAACTAAAAATTGATCTTAACTAAAATTAAAAAAATTAGAACTAATTATCAAAATTTAATTAAGAACTGACGATTTTGAAAAAGAAGCAGAAAAATTAAAAAATGAAGGAAATGTTGCATACCGTAATGGAAATTATCTTAATGCCATTGAATTATACACAAAATCTGTGGAAATTTATCCAAATAACGCATCAGTTTATGGAAACAGAGCGGCCGCATATTTAATGTTGAAAAAGTATAAAGATAGTCTAAATGATTCAATGAAGGCTATTTTACATGACCCTGGATATGTGAAGGTAAGTCAAAGTTATAAATTTTTTAATAATCTATAATGAAATAACATTTCAAGGGATATTTAAGAGAGGGGAAAGCCAACCTATTCCTTGGTGATATCTCTAAGGCTATTGCTTCTTTGGAAAAGGCAAAAACTATTGATCCGTCAAATTCCACTATTGACGAAGAAGTAAGAATCGATGAAATAAGGCAGTTAAATAACTAATAGCAGTATTTTTTCGATTTTAGCTTATTAAATTCAAAGCAGTAAAAAACTTTTCTGACGAAGCTAATATTTCATATGACAAAGGAGACTTTAGAAAGGTATTTATTCAAAAAAAAAATTTGAAATAAAAATTTTAAAATTCTTGTTTTTTTTTATTTTCTTCAAAGGTTGTATACTTAATGGATAGATGTTTAAATCATTCTAATGATTGCTACAAATTTTTATTGATTAAAGCTGAATGCTTGGCTTTACTTGGGCGATACCAAGAAGCACAGGAAATTGCGAATGAAATAATAGTTAAAGACCAAAAAAATTCTGACGCCTTATATGTACGAGGGATGTGTCTTTATTACCAAGGAAATTCAGAAGTTGCTTTTCAGCATTTTCAACGTGTTTTGCAATATGAACCAGATCACCAAAAGGCCAAAATCTTTTATAAAAGCTCAAAAAAATTGCATAACAAAAAAGAACAAGGTAATAAGGAATTCAAAGCAGGAAATTGGAAGAATGCTTATTGTCTTTATTCTGAATGTCTGGAGATTGATAACAAAAATAAGTCCATTAACTCAATTTTATATTTCAACAGGGCGAATGCATCCTTTAAAGTAATATTATTATTCTATTTTTAAATATTCTTTAAAGAAAGTTCTATTAAGATGAACAACATCGATGCTTGCATAGATGATTGTTCAAAAGCTATTGAACTTGATGAAGGCTATTTGAAAGCATATCTTAGACGAGCTAAATGCTACATGGAAACAGAAAATTTTGAAGCAGCAATTAAAGATTATAACCAAGCATATAAACTTGATAAATCAAATAAAGAAAATTATAGATTATTAAAAGATGCTGAATTTCAGTTAAAAAAAAGTCTAAGGAAAGATTATTATAAAATTTTAGGGGTAAATAAAGAAGCATCAGACGACGATATAAAAAAAGCTTATAGAAAATCAGCATTGATGCATCATCCTGATCGTTTTCCAGATGCAAGTGAAGAAGTAAAAAAACAAGAAGAAATTAAATTTAAAGAAATAGGAGAAGCCTACACAATTTTAAGTGATCCAAACAAAAAAGCAAGATATGACAACGGTCAAGACTTAGAGGATTATGGAATGCACGATAATGATCACATTGATCCAAACGCTTTATTTAAGGCTTTTTTTGGGAATTTAAATGGTAATCGTTCAAGAAATGGCTTCTCTGGATTTGAATTTTCGTTTGGTTAGAAGAAAATCTAAGCTCTTAAACTCGATTCATAATTTTAATAACAAAACTAAATAACAAGTTCAAAATTTTAATTAAACCGAGGGTATTTAGAGCCCGTTTTGATAAGAAAATAAAAAAATTATAACTTAAAAAATTAAAATTCATATTTCAAAAATTTATCAATATTCAAATTTATCAACACACATAATTCCTTAATCATATTTTGGCGAGAAATATCGGTCCTTTACATTGATATCTGACTAATTTGTTGTGATTTAAATTAGTTATATAAAAACAGATATCCTGTTATAGTAACAAATTTTAACTTACTTGATTGAAATTTGTATGATTGATAATTAGTTATTTTAGAAAATACTATAGGAAGGCAATTTCAGGTAAAAACAACTTTATAAGGGCGACGTAAGATAGGAAAACCAGAACTAACATGGCGATCAGCAAACAATCAATTTCTTATAAATTTGTAATAATTTCAAAAAAATTTTTATTGAGGAATCATTAAAATTTCTTTATTAGGAAATAAGTTTTTAGGTATGTAAGGATCTGTTATCAATTTTTTTTAATTAAACTAATTCGGTAAATAAAAATATGTATGAATAAAAATTATTTATCTAAAGAATTAAAAGCATATTTGGAATCAACAAACGTATAATTTTATTAAATGAATACTTTATTTATTTAATTAAAAATTAAAAAAAAGGTTTAAATTAATAATTAAAAAATCTCTAAATTCTTCATTTTTACTCCAATTTTGACATATAATAACCGATTTTGTCGTATTAAAATTGATTCTATATTGTCTATCAAATTGACCACATTTATTAGGCAAAATTTGTTGGACTTTATTTCATCACAGTAGTCAACTATTGATGTATTAATGCTTCCAATTCTACAACCATTGTTAAGATTAGTAAAAGCTTCAAGTAGCTCTTAAATAAAAAAATTAAATAAATGTGGAGACAAAACACCACCTTATTTGACACCTTCAGTAATAATTTTAATAATTTCAGATTTTTGATTTTCATATTTAATAATAATTCATGAAACACTATAATAATTGAAGAGAACCCTACAGCACATCACATTAATCATTTCTTTTAATCTAAAAAAAGATTAACTCTCATTAGCTTAACGAATATATAGAGTATTTTTAAAAGAAAATTTTCTCTGTAAGTAGAAATTTGAAGAAATTGTCAAATAATGCTTTTTAAGCATTAATTTATGTACTTTTATTTTAATTTGTAAAAAATTTCACAAAACCAGTATTCTGTATGCTATGTATTTTTTAATAATTCATTACAGAAAACATTCCTTTAATTATAATTTTATTATACCTAAAAATAATATTAAATATATGACGTGAATTTTAAATAACTATATAAAAGATTTTAATAAAAAGTTTTTGTTATAAAATTCTTAATATTAAAAGCTTATCTTAAATTTAAAAAAAATAATTAAATTCTCATATTGAAACAATTAAACAACAAGCTTTTAGTGGATTTCATATTTTTTTAAAATAAATAACTATTGAAAAC
Source organism: Brachionus sp. 'Tiscar' (assembly GCA_006352455.1). NCBI lineage: Eukaryota > Metazoa > Rotifera > Eurotatoria > Ploima > Brachionidae > Brachionus > Brachionus sp. 'Tiscar'. Next base: position 669 of record VANL01000473.1, on the reverse strand, counting down.
AAAGTTGTCATAGAAATATTTGTTTTTGAATTTCTAGGTAGATGTTATGCTTATAAAATCAATAATCCTTAACTTAATTAAATTAAATTAAATTAAATTCTAAATGAAACAATTTTTAAGTATTGATAAAAAGGACGGTAAATTTAAAAAATTTTATCTTTATAAAAATATTATTAAAATGTCACATAAGTTTTATTAAATATCGAACAAAAATCCTATTTTGTTTCGAATGAATTTGTTTTGAAAGATTCAATTGATTTACCTTTAAAAAATGATCATCTCATGGCTGGTAATATTTTTTTATAATAGATATCATATAAATATCAAAATTTTTAAGCTTTAATAAATAATTTTAATGAAACATTTGTCTTGATTGATTTTAATGGAATTTTAACATGGAAATGGAAAAACCATATTAATAAAAGTAATTTTGAAATAAAATTATTTAATTAAAAAATTCGACTTTAAAGTGATAAATTTCGAAAGTTTATAAGATTCATTTTAATAATTAAAAAGCTGATTAAATCAAATTTTGCGTTTTAAAATTTAAATTTTAAATCTAAATTAATTTTGAAATAACAAAAAATAAACCAAATTCCTATATATCGTAGACATAACGAATTTCATAAATTTATTTCTTTTTAAGATAAAAGAGAATTGATCTATGAT
>VANL01000472.1:0-33318 GCA_006352455.1 Brachionus sp. 'Tiscar' | reverse complement strand
ACCAAAATTATTTCAGTAGTTCCTAACTCATTTGCTATAAGTTGGCTTCCTGTTGAATCAAACTTGGCAATAGTATCGCTGCTTGATTCAAAATAATATTGTTGACTGGGAAGTGAAATTTTTTCAACTGATGTTTGCTTGATCAAATAAACACTGAAGCGAATACTGGTACCTTTAAGAAGATAGATTGGATATGAAGGTTCGATGAGAATACGGGCAACGACCATTAGACGAAACGGAAAAGTTTTCAAAGCATTTTTGTAGAATGGATCTATTAGCTTTGCTTGAACTTTTGCCGAACCAAACTTGATGCCTTGTATTAAAATTCTATGTCCTTGCAGTCCTAATGATTCAACCTGTTTGACTGAATCGGTAATTTCAAACTCTGAGTCCATAAATTTAGTAATTCGTAGAACATTTCCTGAATCGTAATCTGCATTTTCGTCATTTAATATTTTCCATTCGAACGGAAGTCCATCAATTGAAGTGAACGTATTCGACTCTGAGTCTAAAGCTTCAGCTGTCAGACTCTCAGGTGAATTTTCTAAATACAAGTAAGTAGTAGTATGCTTTATTCTTATTGAATGTATCTGATCTACAACCACGTCACATCGAATTTCTTTATTCGTTTTTATTTCCTTGACAACAATTATTGATGTCATGCGCTGTGAATACTTGGATATTGCTGAAACTACTGCACGCTGTGAACAATCATGGCCATTAAATTTAGCGTTCCGATTCTCGTGAATCGGTGTAATTAAGGCTACATCTGGACTTGAAGAAGACCATACAAAGCAAAAATCTTCAATTTTAAACTCATTCTCAACCGTTATTTCTAAAGTATAGTTTACTGTTTTTGATTTGGAAATAGGCAGGAGTACTCTGGGCATATTCAAACGATAAACGTTTGAATTTACAAAATTTTTATTGATAAATAGCAAAAAAATTAAAAAACAGATTTTTAATTTCATTTTTTGAGAAATAAATTTTTGAATGAATTTTACGTTTATTATAGTTAGCTTATTTAATCTAGCTGTTTCTAGCTACATTTTTTTAAATTATTACTATTTGCCAATTATTCTTTCGCTGGCAAATATTTTATTTAAAAAAAATGTTTATTGAAAATTCCATTTTGAAAATTTGAAGGAAAATGAATAAAATATTATAAATCAGGTTTATATAAGTTACAAATTATTTATTTTTATTATATAAACGAATAAATTTTTCAGGTAAATTTAATACTGTTTCTAGCTGTTTTTTTTTAAGTTATTATTTCTAGTTGGCAACGTTTCTTTGTTATATTAGAAATATTTAATATAGCAAAAATGCTTATTGAAAATTCTATTATTTTAAATTAAATATTTTTTATCGAAAAAAAAATTGTTAAAATTAATTCTGAAACTTCCTTTAAAACATCATTAATTGAAGCTGAAATAAATAAAATATTTTTAAAATTTACGCATTTAGCTATAATGACTATTTGACTTTTTTGAGTAACAGAGAACTAGGTTTGAACAGAAATACATTTTTTTTTTTAATTTAATTAAAACCCTAAGAATAATTCAATGAATTGATACAAAATTAATCTGGATAAAATTAATAAAACCTTATTTTATTAACTTACTTCGTCCAAAAACGCTTAATTTAAAAACTCACTTTTTATTTTTGACATTTTGTCTGGAAATTTATTTGTATAGTTCTCTAATGTTTGATAAGGGTCATCTAAAATATTATATAAATTTAACTATACTTTTTTTCTTTTTTTTTTTACCAAAATAAGGCATATCGAATACATGAAAAAAGAAGAGACTGGACATAAGTTGAATATAATTGAGCTTTGACCATTTTTATTATATTATTGAGTTTTGACAAAGTTCTTGTCAGCAAGCCGATTAAAAATTCCCCAAATTTTTGAAAAATCGGACAAAATTAATGCTTGTATTTGGAACGATATAATCATTTGAAAGTTGAAGATGACCAAATCTGATTTTAAATCCACTGTTCAAAAATTCGTGAGAGCTAGATTAAAAACTTGACCTCAAATTTAGAAAACTTGATGACAAAAATGATAAAATCAAAAGAAATTTTTAAGATAAAATTGTAAAAAGTATATAATTATAACAAACTGTATGCAGATGACGCCAAACTGATAATCATTAGAAACCACCTTTTCATTGAACAGTTGCAATAAGGCAATGACAGGATTGTTAAATGGCCGAATGATTTGTAACTGCAAATGCAAATTTATGTTCTTCAAAAATAAAACTATTAATGAAATCGAATTATCAATAAACAACTTACCAATTATCCATAAAAGAGTTGAGAAAGATTTTTGAATCTATCTAACAGATGACGTTAAATGGACTCACCAAGCGGCATAAGCAGCTAACAAAGCTAACGCAGTTTACCTTAAGTGCATTCAGACAGTTGTAAGTTTCGTTTGTCAGACCACATATAGAGCTTGCAGCAGCCGTCTGGAACCCCTATACCAAAAGGGACTCAAAAATTTTGGAACAAGTACAAAAAAGAGCTACAAAATTATTATTTAGCTTAAAAAAGCTAGAATGTGAAAAAAGACTCACAAGATTGGGACTAAAGACACTTAAGGCAAGACGTGAAGACTTGATCGAGGCCTTTTAGATAATGAAGGGTATAAGTAAACTTCAGTTAAAGAATACGCACATTAAAAGTCATATTATTATTATTATTATTATTATTACGTGAATAATAATTAATTAAATTAAAAGAAACTATAAAATATTGACATTTAAAATTAAAAATATTAGTTAATGATCTTCTTTTGTCTTAGACTTTTTTCTTTTTTTTTTTACATCGCCTACAAGGCGTTCACTCAATAAATGAATAAAAAAGTTTATCTGTTTTAAAAGTTAAGGATCAATTAACGTATTTTAATTTTACATTCGGAAGCTATTTTAACTAGTTACTAATTATGTGGACTTCCAATTGCCTCTTTAAAATAATTTGATAATTTAAAAACTGAATTTGTATGTGGAAAAATGCTCTGGTAAGGATATTTTGGGATATTTGAGTGTAGGTATTTGAATTATTAGAAATTAATTTTAAAATTTAATTTTTTAATCTTTCTAAAAATGTTTTAACTTTTAGATTAATTAAAAATTTTCATAAAAAAAAAGAATTAATTGAATAACAACTTTATTTTATTTTTTTGATAAAAAATTTTTCCTATTCAAACGTTTTTTTAATTTATTTTTGATAAATTTTTTATGGTTTTCATTTCCCTTTATTTTAATATCATCTAATGGAGTGCCAATTTCAATATTTTGGGTAGCCAATTCGACGCCTTCTTTCTTTTTTAACAACTTCCCAGATTTTTTATCTCTTAGATATTGTTCCCATTCTTTTTTAAAAGTTGTATAGATTCGCATTGCAGCTTGGGCATCCTGGGCCGAATTGTGTTCGCCTTCTTGTATTGATATTCCGAGCAAAGTTTTAGCTAAATTTTTCAATGATGACAAGCTACCCAAAAAAGGAAATTTCTGCCTAAATAATTTACACTTTTGTGTATCTCTAAGTTTTTTTTTTGGATGACTTAACAATAAGACTTGCAAATCATTGTGAAGAGCATGACCAACAAGTGTCTTTCCTTCGATTAGTTCAGCCACTTCTTTTTGCACAAGCTTAAATGGATGTGCATTGTGTTTTTTAAGATCTTCGGGTCGAATTCCACTGACATGAGTTCTATAATCAGTGACTGTTTCTGTTGGCAAAACAAATTTATCATAAACAACTTCACCAAATTGGTTTACAATGCTGACTCTTGCTAAAATCGAATCTTTTCCGGCTTCGCCAACTCCGACCATCTCACAGTCGATCGCAATGACTTTAGTTATTTTTTCTTTTGAAACAATAGTAATATTTTCATTTTTTTGCTCAACTTTTTCTGGCAAAAATACTTTATCAACTTCGAACCAAATTTCTTGTTTTTCATTTGATGAAGGTGCTGATTCAACTAAAGGAGGCAGACCTTTCTTAGCACGACGTTTATCTCTTAGTTGTTTTAAACGTTTCGCCTCTTTAGCAGTGTCTTCGAGTACTTTTTTTAAATTGCCCGAATTTGTATTCTTTAAATCGACAATTACTTTAAAATTTTCCTTTTTATTTTTTTTGGTTGATTTTTTAAAAGACCTTTTGGAAGATTTGGTATGGTCATTTTGAACAATAGATTTTATATTTGATTTCATAGTTATTTTTTTTTCATGCAAAAAATTTTAAATTATTTAGTTATAAAATTTTGTGGATAAATGTAATAGGATATTTTCTAAATAACTAATTGAATAAATATATTAACAAAATCTTAGTTTTTTTCAAAATTGGTATTTTTATTAATTTTGATGGATTAAATAAAACAAAAAAATTTATAATTATTTCAAATTTTAAAACAAAATTGTTTTCTTTTATTATTTAATTTATAATTGAATACAGTTTAAAATAAATATGAATCTAAAGAATAAATTCAGACTGAACGTATTTTATTAGTAATTAAAGTTAAATTTAAAGGCCTTTAATCAAAATAAGAAAATTTTTTTTTCTTTGAATAAAAATAAGGAAAAAATTTAAGAATAGAAATATGCTATGAAAATATTTTTCATATCAATGATAGCTAAGTCTACCATAAACCAGCAGTTGAACCGAAACCCAAGTTCAATCGACCAGCGTTCCAATTTCCACAAGTGAACGGAACTGAATTCATTGGAAGTGCATTCCAGTGATTGTGAGCTAAAGGACTTGAAGTAAATTGAACGTTGTTCCAATGGTTCCAGCTTAGTGGACCAGTAGCAAATGGGCCATAAAATGAAGATCCGTAAGACATATTTTGCTTTTCTTTTTAATTTTAAGATAGATTGATTGATGATTTATGAAAAAAAAGTACATATTTATACTTACTTTTTAATTATTGAATTATTAAGAATTGATTTTAAGTTTTTTATAAAAACTTTATTAATATTATGCTTGATTGAATGTTACTAATTTAAATTTGTTGATTATTAATAATAGAAAAATATTTTTCTTTTTATAAATTGAATTATGCTTTACTGAAAATTTAATATAAAATAAGTTTTTTATTCCATAAATCATCACTTAATAAATTTTAAAATTAAAAAAAAAACTAAAATATAACCTTTTCTATAAAATATCCATCAGCACTTAATTTATTTGTTTTTTAAATGTTTTAGAAAATAATTTTATTTTATATTAAAATAAAAATAAGTTAAAATCAAATTTTTAGAGTTTTTTTTTTTAATTTTAACCTGGATCTTTTGATCCTAGAGATTTTTTTAAACTTGCACAAAAATTTCTTTATTATTTATTTTTGACATTGGCACAACAATTAAAAAGAAAAAAATATTAAATACAAATGAAGCATGGGTCATTCTATTCTCATACCTTTGACCCTTAAAATCTTTATTTCTTTTTTATTAAAATAATGTAAATCTAGCTAGTTTAGTATTTTCAGTTTAGTTTAGTATCACAGTTCATATCTCTTAAAGTCAAAGATGTTTTTTGTTCCTGAACTTTCTCTGATGCATTTACATTCATTTCTTACTGTAACGTCATTTTTTCCAACATAATTTACAATATCTAAGATTTTCGTGTCATCGAACTCACATATCCATCTTATTTGGAAGCAAAATCTAGAATGTCATTTATGCACGGCTCTGTATTAAAATAGCAGAGACTGAAAGACTAACTAGATTCATAATAGCAAGTTTAAATTAGCAGAAATCAAAAAAGCATGTATCAGTTTAGCAGAGTGGAAAATTTTTGTCAAAATAGCAAAATTCAAAATAGCGTGACATGAGAGTTTAAAATGGCTAGTGAATTAAACTAATTTGTTTCCAAATATTTGATTTTGACAAATTTCCTTTAATATTATTTGAGTTTATTCGATGTAACAAAATTCTAAGGAGATTTGATTACAAAAAAAATTCAAAAGATCATCAGCTTTGTTATGTACTAATATTTGACAGAAATTTAGTCTCCCATATAAAAAAAGCTACTATCCAATTGCCTTAAAAACTTAACTGAAAATCCATCACATCTGAGTCATGACACTTCTACAGAGCCTAATACAACACACTGCGTTCTGCTACCATTTGATTACTTCATAGCCCATAGGCTTTTTATTTCTGTAAATTTAAAGTTAAAAAAAATCATATGTTTTTCCAAAGTTCTTTTCATCATTTCATTATATAGCTATATTTTTTTTTAATCCATAATCTATTTGAAAAAATAAAAAATTAAAGATATTTAGATAAATTTTTTATTAACAAAAAAAATATATTTTTAATTAGAATTAAATTCTATACATTTTGATTTTTATCTAAATGACCTTGGAGTATTTGTAAGTGAATTAATATCCGAAGTCATATTAAGTATATAATTATTTGCCTCATTTTTGGAAGCTAATGCGTACTTGTTCACATTTCCAGTATTATAATTAATATCCCAGCAACTTGTATTCATATCAGTCCATAGTTTAGTTGTTTTATCTATGTTTTCAACCGAGTTAAAGTTTTTTTTCTTGCTAACTAGCAAAACAGGTGGTGAGTTGGACTTAACATGAGGAAGATGTGCATTGGAATTGTTTACCGGTGATTTTAAATCAAAAATGTCGGTTGACAATGCATTCAATTGTAATTCTCTTCTAAGTTTATTTTTTTCTTTTATTAAATCTTCAAGTCTGTCATTCAAATTTTCTATTTCGTCATTTAAAAGCTTTATTTTACAATTGAACTGGGCATTTTGACGTCTCAATTCACGTAACTTTGAATCTCTGTCAGCAAGTGATGCGACTAGACTATTTCTTTCCTCAACTAAAAGCTGATATGATGAATTTACGTCACTATTAGTAATTTTGTTTTGAGCATTTGCCAAAAGATCTTTGTACTTAAATCTCTCTTTTTGTAAATAATCCCATAGTCGTTCAATTTTATTCTTCTGTTTGGTCTTTCTTAGCTCATATTTTTGCATTAATAAATCAAATTTTTTGCTATAATCGGCACATTTTATCTCAGCGTATTCCAATTTTTTCCTCAGCTCATTTAATTGCTCCTGCAAAGCAGAATTTTTTTCCAATTCAGTGTGACTTTTGTCCGAAACAAAATCCAATTTTGATTTTACCCCAGTCAATTGATTTCTATAATCAACATTTTCATGCTTGAGCTCAGCATTTTCATCGTGAAGAAGGGTTAACTTTTGTTTTAGTTTTTTAGCTTCTTCTTTTAAATCTTCTTGTTTTGACTCTAATTTTTCACGGCGAGATTTTTCGCTTTCAATTTCGTTTTTCAAGCTTTTTATTTCATCCAACTTTTGACTGTAGCCAGATTTAAAATGCGCTAGTTCATTTATGACTCCATTAGACTTTATCAATTCATGTTTTGTCTCGTTCAAATTATTCTTAAGATCTCCAATTTCAATTTCATGTTTGCTGTTTGTTTCTAGAACTTTTGATAAAGTTTCACGCTCTTCATCCAGCTCTTTGATTAAGTGCTCGAATTTGAACTGAAGGTTTTCAAGCTAAAAATTTTAAAATTTTTTTAGTTTTAATTTTACTTGTCACATTATATCACTCTAGGATAAATTTAATTTGTGAAATTTGAAAATATTGAATATTTATATATTGGATATATCGATATAGGTATGCCATGGCACGAGAGCGCAAAAGATGTGCCACTGGGTGAAAACAAAAAGAAAGGAAGGCCTGCGAAGAATAAAGATGCTTTTAACCACCAGCCGATCGAAACTCAAAGTCATTTATAAAATGAAGTGGCCGAAGACGAACTTTCGTTCATTATTGAATTCGAAGATGAACAAGAATCTGCAACTGAGAATGGTCAAAATTTACAAGAGCAAATTGTAGCGCCAACGGCGTCAAATGAACAAACAAATGAGAAGCTAAATATCGGTCTTGGTGTATTCGAATCAGAGCCAAGTGTGTTGAATTTAGTAGAAAATTGCCCAGCTAAACGTCCGAGAGGTAGACCTCGCAAAAACCCAATCAGTGATCAAAGTAAACCTACGAGCAAAAGATTTAAAAACAATTAATTTTTTTCTTTTTTTGTATTTTTTATTATCATCAATAAAAATTAATATCATTTTCTTATGATTTGTATCAATTATTTTTTTTTCAATAGCACAAAAATAAAGAAATAAAAATAAAATTAGTATCATTTTTTTTTTAGTAGAAGAAAAATAAATAATAGTATCACGTAAAATACATGCCGATTAAAAATTTTTTTTTTTTTAACCTTGTTCGCTCCTTGTGGAACATAGGGGGGAGCTCATCTCCTTTCTAAGTATCTTTTGAGCGAAGGCTCAGATCTGACACAGAGGTGACTACATCGAGTTGATCATCTAAGCCGTAATTATCAAAAATTAAAAATACTATTATTAAAAGTTTAAAGACAAGTATATTTGTTTTTTATTAAAATTAAATTTAAAAAATTTTTCTCATATTATTTGTAAATATCAACTAATTATCAAGCTGATATCAGTTAATAAGAGGGAAAGTCTTTTTTAAAATTTTCACAATTTTTTCAAAAAAAATTAAATTAAATGTCTTTGAATATTTTTGTTTTGACTATTGAAGTCTTTGAGAGAATTTTTCTAATTTGAAAGATTTTTTTTTTAATTTACCTAACATTTTTTGTTTTTTACCTAGTAAAACCAATAAATAATACCTAGCATAAAATGCTTTCTAACTTAGTTTTTTACGGAATGGTGAAGTTGAGATCAATTATTTCTCAAACAGAGTAAATTTTCAAAAATTTCAATTTAATTGAAATATTTTCTAGCCAAATTGATCATGATTAAGATTTAAAATAACTTAAATTTTTTTCCTTTGCGATTTTTTTATTAACCTAGCATTAGATTTTTTAAAATAGCGTTATTAATTTAAGCCGATTTTTTGTCTTTGTAATACGAGGCGCATGTTTTAACCCCTTTCATTTAAAAAAATGGGGGACCAGCTTCGACTGGGGATTTTAATAATTACGGCTAGATGATCAACTCGATGTAGTCACCTCTGTGTCAGATCGGTGCCTTCGCTCAAAAAGGTACTGAGAAAGGAGATGAGCTCCCTCCTATGCTCCATAAAGAGCGAACAAGGTTTAAAAAAAAAAAATTTATAATATACTTTTGTTAATTTTAAAAGCTCAAAGATCTGATTAATTTTAATTTTGGTCTAAAAATAAAATATTTAGATGGCTGAACTACGAGATGGTGAAAAAATTTGAAAAAAAATTCAAAAAGAGATTAACCAAAAAGAAAAAGGATTAGCAAAATCATTCAATTTTTTTTTTTTAAAATGTTGTTAGAATATTTTGTCTATGCGAGCTTAATGAAATAAAAAATTTTGTATAAGCTTTTTTTCCTTATATCAAGTGATCAAGTGAGATTTCTCAATTTTGCAGATGTATTGTACAGTTTTACAGAAACATTATATTGGTGATACAAAGGATGTACCAAGTTCTAAAATTTACAGAACATGTTTTGCCCCTTCAGAACTTCAGAGCTTTGGCATTTTTGATATTTTGTTTTTGGTTTTTGTACTAAATTTCACAATGCCAATTTTTTTCAATATTAATATTTGTTTGTTTTTTTTTTATCAAATTTTTTTCTATGAAGGCATAATCTAGGAAATATTTTTACTATAACTTTTGCATGAAACTTGTTAAGATTAGAGATGAAATAATGTTTTTTAAGAAAAAAAAAGATCGACTAAATTAAACAAATTATTATTGTAATATTTACCTCTTTGGCCTTTAATTCCAATTTTGAATTATAGCTTTCAATTTCATTGATAGTGATATTCAATTCTCCAATTTTGTTCAAATTCTAGAAAAAAAATTATTTTATTTTTTAATTCATAAATAATAATTTTTTAATAACTTTTTTTTTATCTTAAAATTAATTTAATATAAAACAAATACTTTACTTTTTCATTAATGCTTTCTAATGCTTTCATTCTGTCATAAATTTGATTTTTTTCGATCTTTTCCTGTTCCAGCTTTAAATTAAGATTTTTTTTTTCATCTTCCAACTTAATAGCCAAATCGTTTTTTTCACTAAAAATTTTGTTCTGTTCCAAATTTGCCACATTAATCATTTCCAACTCAAAACTAGCCTTATTATACTTTTCCTGCAGACTTAAATAATCGTGCATCATTTTGGAATTTTGCTGTTCATTTTGACTTATTATAAATTTGATCTCTTTATTTAAGCTTTCAATTTCAAGTTTGAAATCAAATTCTGACTTATGGTATGAGTTTATTTTTTCTTTTAAATCTGAAATTTCTTCATCAAGATGGTTTATATGGTCTTGATAATTATTTTTTTCTTTTTCCATATTTTCCTTCAAGCCAGCATTACTATTTTTCAAATTTTTAATCTCTGTTTTTTGCTCTTCTATTTTACTATTCAATTCAAGAATGGTGTCATTTTTTGTCTTAAAATTTTCGTTTAATTCAACAAATTGTTCATTGAGATCTTTTTTCTGAGACTCAAGTCCCATTATGCTTTCATTTTGCTCTTTTACCAAACTTAATGAATCCTTGTAGGCCACGTCAAGGCTACTCAATTGAGACCAAAGATTATCATTGCGCTGTAGCAAATCCTTCAGACGCTCTTCGCCTAATTCAATGCTTTTTTGATGCTCTTCCTTCTCACGGTCCAGATCATTCTCTAAATTGATTATTTTTTTTTGCAAAATCAAAATATCATCCTTTGTAGTTTCGTTCTGTTCATATTTTTTTATAAAATCTTTCATTTCGTCATCTTTTAAAGCTATTTGTGACTTCAATTCGTTGTATTGGCTAATTTTGTCATTCAATTTTGTTTGAGTTTTTTCTAAATCAAGCAAAAGCTTTTCGTTTTCGCCTCGAATCCATTCAAGTTCTAATTTAGGTGTTTTTAAATTTTTCTCCTCATTTTTGACTTGTGGAACAGCGGTGTTCTGAACTCTGGGCGAGCTAAGCTTGTCATTCAGCAATTTTTCATGTTGTTTTAGAGAAGTGCTCAGCTTGTTGTATTCTTTTTTCAAGTGTTCATAATTCAGTTTGTACTGGACCAACTCATCGAGTTCATTGTTTAAGCTTTCGATTTCTGCCTGAAAACTTTTGTTTTCTTCTTTCAGTTGTTTTGTTTCCGACTCAAAAATGCCTATTTCATCATATAATTTTTCCACTTCGCTCTTTAAATTCTGATTTTCCTGATTGAGTTTTGTGTTTTCGAGCTTCAACAAGTTATCACTACTAGACGAACCACTTGACTCGTCTTCCTGAATTTTTTTATTCAATTCTTCGACTTGGTTTCTTAGGCTGTGTATTTCGGCTTGATGTGAGTTGAATTCTTCGAGCTCTTGGGAAAACGGCACAGTGTTCTTAAGAGCTGATAATTCCTCTTGAAGACGGTGCCGATCGGCGAGTATGACGGCTATTTTTTCGTGTATCGGTGCGCCAACAATCTTACCAAACCCTTCAAGTATCAACATTTCAATCGTTGCTTCCGAAAGGTCCTCGGACGTGTCTGAGCTAGAAATTTCATGTCCATTTGCCTGATTTTTGAGACAAACTTCCAACTCGTATTGGGTGCTTTCAAGTTCGGATTCCAAATTTTTTATTTTCGATTTTAGCTGAGCATTTATTCCTTCTCGTTCTTCAATTAATTGCTTTACTTTCAAGATGGTATCCTGAAGCTATAAATTTTAAAGGGTTTATTTAGTTTTTTTTAAATCAAGTCTTAATGATTGTTTTGAAGACATGTTTAAAAATTAGAGAATCATGTACCAAAAATTTGAAACCAGTCAAGAATAGGATGTTGTGAATTTTAAAATTAAAAAAAAAAGTTTTAAAATTTTCTCTAAGGGTCTAAAAATCGCTGTACAAAATGTATGAGCTGAAGCATATTTTATGGCACTCAGAATCAGTCGCTGCAAAGACTCTGTAATTTAATATTAATTATTTCTCAAAGATTTAAATAAATTTTTTCACAGAATGAATTTGAGTGATACAAACTATGTTTAAGCTATTGAGATATTTTCAAAAACGATTTTTAGACCCTTAGAGAAAAATTTGCTTTAATTTAAAGTTTTTTCTTTTGTTTTTTGTCTCAAGAGTTGAATTAAAGATTTGAAAAAGTATCAAATTTAAAAATTTGTGCTTTTGAATCATCAAAAAAAAAAGCGAAAAAAAATTAAAACCATAGTTGGTTAAAAGTAAAAAATTTACTTAAAAATCTAAAAAATTAAAACTCTGACTTTGACTTAAATTTTTTTTAAACTATTTTATACGAATTATGAAATTTTCTAGAAAGAACGTTAACATTTTGACATTATTTGCAAACTATTTACAAAAAAATGAAAAAAGCATCTAAAATTATTTTAAGTGGCCTGTTCATTACATTTATGACCTCATAAAAAAATTTTAATGATTTGAAGTAAATTTATGAATGTTTTTTTTTTAATAATTAATTTTCTTTTCATTTTTAAAAAAAATCTAAATTTAAATTTTTTTGACACTAGCCTGTTGATTAACCTTTAAATTGAAAAGTTGAAAAAATGTCAAAGTCAAATCTTACTTCTTATATTAAAAGTCACTTTTTTCTTTGGTTTTAAATAAAGAGAAAAAAGTCTATGCCCTGATTTTGACTTTTCAGAAATCTAAAATATGGAGATTTTAAAATTTTAAATTTTTATCCATTTTCTCTCAACATTAAAAAAATAAAAGCTTTATTTTTCTTTTACCCATTTCCAAAGTCTTTTTAAAACAATTTTTTTCAATTTCAAACTTTATAATACAAAAATTAAAAAGGACTGTGCCGGATCGTTATTGAAACTTTTGAAGCCAACAATTGATAGCTCATTTAGAAAAAAAATTATTTTCTTTTATCGAAAATGTATAATTTTATCCTTAAAAAAATAATCCTGTATGAAAAAAAAGAAAAAGAAGAAAAGAAAAAAAGATCGGAAGATTTTACTGTTTTTGAGACTTTTGAAAGTAATAATGAATAACCGTTCATTAACAAATTATTTTGGTGAATTAAATAGAAAATGAAATTATTTTTCTTTAAACTAGTCTTGATTAGAATATGATCGCTAATATTTTTATCAAGCTTTGCCTTATTTATTCGCGCTGTAAACCCCAAGAATTGCAAGTTTTAGTCATATAATTTCAGCTAATATAACTAATTGTATTTTGTGTTTTTTTTTTGTTGCTGATTAATCATAACTTTGAAAAACAAATTTAATTATTTTATTTTTTTTACTGTAAAAAAAAGTAGACTCTTTAGGAAATATTTCATAATTATATTTTGGTTTATTATACTGAAAATGATTAACAGGCTAATATTTAAGCAATATAATTTTCATTTCAAATAAAAAAAATTTCAAAATTGAAAATAAATTTTAACAATGAACAGTGAACAAAATCCATTGTTTCAATTGGAAAAAACACACATAGTTGAACTAAAATCTTTTAGAAGCCCACCAAAGCTAGTTCATTTTGTTTTATCTGCAATAGCCGTTTTATTTGGTCAAGAGACAGAATGGGATAAAATAAAAAGACTATTATGTAATTTTACTTAGGTTTTTTTCTTCTAAATAAACTTTTATTTAGCTGATCAGATGTTTTTGAAAAATTTATTGAATTATGATGTGGAAAATATTAAATCTGAAAAACTAAACGAGCTAGAAAAGTACACATCATCTACCGATTGGGATTCAGAAAAGGTTAAAAAGGTTTCTCCTGCCTGCTATTATTTGATGCAATGGATAAATCTTATTCAAGAATCGGCAAAAAGAAATTCAAAATAGCTTTATTTTTTATTAGAAAAATTTTTAGCTTTTAATAAAAAAATAATCATTTTAAATTTCACTTTTCTATTTCTATAAAAAATTAAATATTTTTAACTTTGATAATTAATAATTAAATATTAAATATAATCTGTTTCAAGAAATTTTCTTAGACAGCTTGTTTCTGAGACTAATTGGTCACGAATTAGAAGATCTAGTTTTCAGTAAAATCTCTGAATGGATTGAGAATCTTATCTTGCACAGGGTTAACGAAAAATGTTTTTTTTATTTAGCATTGTTTCCATAACTGTTTAAAGCAGTCTCGTTTTCTTATGGACAGAAAATGAGCAATGCTAATGATTCTATTTAAATTTAACTTCTGACTAAAAACAGCTCTTCATAGATTTATGATGGCTTCTTCATAGAAATTTTTTACACATTTTTAAAAAAGAAAAATCTAATATGTTTAAATAGAATACATAATAGCACACCAAATCATTTTTAATTTTTTACTAAAAAAAATATCGTTGCCTATTGCTCAAGAAACTTGAGTGAAAATTAAAATTTAAAAATATTTTATTATTTAGTTAATTTACACAAATAAAAATGAGGATAGTTTTATTTATAATTAATCGTGAGCTTATCTTTTTATTTACTCACCATTTTTTTTTTTTGATTAAAAAAACTCCATTAAAAAGATGCTTTAAATTAAATAAGATGCTTTTTATTTCGATCTAAAAATGAATTTTAGCTGATGAAATTTAAATAAATGGGGATACAAATTAAACATTGAAAAAATGTGAGCCATGTGAAACTTTTAATTCAAAAATTATTTGCTTGAGATTTTTTTTAATTTCTAATCAAAATTTTAATTTGTTTTTAAAATATTTTCGTTTTTTTTTTTTAAATTATAAATAGTAATTGGGGTAATTAAGTTTGATTTATTTTTGACTTTAATTTTTGTACCACGACTGAATTAAATTGATTTTCTTATTTAGAAATAAAAATAAATTCAAAATTTAGGTCTAGTTTGCTTACTATTTGAACTAAGAGTCTCAAGATAAATTGACTGTGCATGTTTATCTGAAGACTAGACCTAATCAAAAAATCACCAATTAGCCGATTCTCTAGAAATGCTCTTATATGAACTTGAAACTTAAAGCTCTTTGTGGACTTGATAATGGCTTGATATTAATTCTACTTCCTTTTAAAACAATATGAAAAAAATTACCTGTGATATTTCTTCTTTGTGCTCTTGATCGAAGCGTCTAATGTCCTCTATTTTTGCAAAATACTTGCGCTCCAAATCGACAAACAAGTTGAAGAAATAATTCAACTTAACATCTTGGGAATTGTTCAGAAATTCGGCATCCAAATTTAGTCGTTCTTGTTCTTGTTCGAGAAAATTATCAATCAAATCCATATTTAGCCCGAATTCGTTTCTCGGTCCAGACCGGTATGGGTTTTAATTTTTGTTTAAATTAGCCCACGTTAATGACGAAAATTTTAAAATTTGAATTTATAAAATATAACTAATGCAAGGCTTCGCATCTAATCTTAACAAAAAAATTTAAATATTCAAGCAGCGTTAAAATTCCGTATAAGTGAAATCGGTTGTTTAGCACCGATCTACTCAAACACATTCAAAGTAGTCCTATATATAGCTAAGTAGTCTATTTACGATAAATATTAGTTTGAGAACAGGTCTGGAATTAGATCGAATAAAAATAAAATCGTTTTTTCTCTAAGTAGCCTCGTTCAAACTCGCTTAAACAGTTCTTAAAAGCATTCAAATTTGCACGTAGCTAAGGCGAATATTTTTTTCTAATTTAATTTATGTTTAGTTGGAGGTGAATATTTTATTAAAAGGTAATATCAACAAATGATAAGAGCTTTATTTTAAATCACTCTGGACTAAATTGAAGACTCTCACGAGTCCAATTGCTAGCCTCAATGTCTCCAAGCTAACAGATCTTTATTTATTGCTATAAATTAAATTTTACAAAAATCTAATGTCTAATGAATAGAATTTTGAATTTTCTCTCTTAGAATAGAAAAGTCAATTTTGAAAAAATCAAGATTACATCAAATTTTTAATTCTTTTTTTAGAACATGACCCAAAATTAGATTGAATGCAAAAATTTTTATTCATCTCTAAACAAAAAAATAAATTTAAATAGTTTACATTAGAGTTAAGTATTAAGTTTTTAAATTTTATATAATTAAAAAAATGACAAAGTGTAAATGCAAAATCAATGATAAATGTAAAATAACTAAATTTTATTAGTAGAGCATTTAGAAAATAATTAGTTCTTTAATTAAAGGCAAATTTTACTTAATTCTCTTATTTGATGAATATTGGATTCATGTTTCTTATCGGATTCAGTCGAGTGTAACACAGAACACCCTGTTCTATATTAAAAAAATACATGTAAAAATAAGTAAAAAATTTAGATTTAAATATAACAATTACACGTAAAAGCTAAAATTCGCATTTATCAAAAAAAACGAATTTTTTTTTTATTTCCGATTTAGTGGGATCAACCTTTAATAAACAAATAATTTTTGAAACTTTATGAAAAAAAATGTATGAATTTTCTTTTTCTAAAGTATTTATCCTTATTGTTTGACCTCGTTATATTTGATATTTGCTTTTTTGTTGACAAGAACATATCAAGACTTTAAAAATATCAGCAGCAAAAAATTTATCTTAATATAAAAAAAAAAATTTAATTTTTTTTATTTAGTCATTTTGTTTGAAATCAGAGATCTCTATTGTATGTCAATTAGGACAATTACTACACTCTACTCAATTATTTTACTGTTTGTTTTAGTGCCTTCCAGATTTTCTCATCTAATAAAACTCTAAAGCATTGAGAGATATTTTTCTCTTAGTTTTTTCTACATATTTGCCTTGATCTGTGACCAATCTTTCTAGATAAAGTAAAAACACAAGAAGATATATCAAGTAAGTATCCGGACAGTGAAAGTCCGCTGACCCAAAATTTTGATTTATTCAATTGAAAATAATATTGAAAGTTGAAGAAGTACTTGCTGCGGCACCTAACATGTAGGGTGTCTGAGGTCATCAACAGCATTGAACAGTGTGGGACTATAGCAGCCTATTCTATTGAATAT
Organism: Brachionus sp. 'Tiscar'; assembly: GCA_006352455.1. Classification (NCBI taxonomy): domain Eukaryota; kingdom Metazoa; phylum Rotifera; class Eurotatoria; order Ploima; family Brachionidae; genus Brachionus; species Brachionus sp. 'Tiscar'. The sequence continues at coordinate 16,349 of VANL01000472.1, read as the reverse complement.
ATCTAAGAAACTTTGGAGACAACGGTTGACTAATATTTTACCACACAATCGGCATCTATTCAGTGGCGGCCACTCGACCACCAGAAAATAGTGTTGGCTGTCTTGATAACTGAAAGAAAATTTTTTCTTCTTAATTTTATGTATTATTCTTATATAAATAAAATTTTCATATTTAAAAAACTAAATTTTTATACTAGTTTGAGAAAAATAGTCATATTCTAATTTTAGCAGGAAACACTCTCTCTCTTTAGAGTCTGATACTTTTTCTCTCTTAATTCCCCAGTTGAATAATGATCTATTCCCCAGATTTCTAACCAGGTTCATCTTTTTAATCCATTCATAGGGATTTTTGTTTCCCGTTTTTGCACCTTCTCTACTGCATTCAAATCTCGTTTCAGATTCCACACCCATACTGCATTATCAAAGTAAGGTCTAATTACTACTTGTAAATATTTGAATTAAATTCAATAAATTTTATAAAACTCTCAAATTTAAATTACTCTCTTTAGAAATACATTTAAATTTTATGTTTAAACCTATTAAATAAATTTAAAAAATTTTATTGATTATTTTGGTGAAGTATTAAAAAAATTTAAATAAAAAACATTTTAAATCTAATCTAAAATTAAAATTTTAATTTTAATTTGTTTTTGTATATTAGACTCATTTGGGGCTTGTGGACATATTTTTTTTAATTTAATGCTAAAGAAATTATATCGAAAAATTCTGAAATATTTTTATTAATTATAATTTAAAAATATATTCTTGTCAAAAAAAATTTTTTTGATTTAAATTTTTAATAGATTTTCCGGCAAAAAAATATCTTGAAGCTTTTTCTGAAAATATTATTGAAAAGATACATCAGTATAAAATTTAAAGACAAAGAAACTAAATTTAAAAAAATACTTAAAATCACAATTACATGAATTAGGTAACTGCGGTCCAAATTAATGAGAATAAATAGAAAATTTGAAGAGGATCTATTGCCTTGAAGCATTGAGCCAATAATTTTTCTATTCCAGAACAAAAATTCTGACATACCAGGAAGCTTGAAAATAAAATTGAAAGTTGAATTCAATACTGTCATAAAAAGAGACTTCAAATGAATATTTTCAAATTTTGACTCTGAAAATTGTCCTCTTGTTACTTTTTTTCTCTTTTTCTTCAAGTTTTCAGCAATATTTTTGATAAAAACACAATCAACCATCAAGTGAATAATTGAAAAAAGCACATAATTAATAAAATCACACATTAGATTCAGAATATTAATAGCCATTTCTCCTTTACGATTTTTAACCAGAAAATAGTCGAAATTTTTATGACTTGGATAATCAAAAAATGGATTGAAATAATTTATATCAAATGAATATAGTTTAATTGAAAATAATAACAACGAAAATAGCAAAATGTAATTACATATTTTCTTGGGATTTTTCTGAAGCAAAATGTTTGAATATGAGTGGGTATTTTTCAACAGCGAAATTCTCAACAATGAAAATATGATAAAAGTCGAATTAGAACAAAATTTAAAACAATTTAACAAATATTCATGAAATATTATTTTGAAGTATTGTGATGGAACTTTATGCCATATGCCATTGCCGATTATGTTGGGCCAAGTGTATATTAGACGAAAAAATTCAACTAAACAGATTAAAAAATTAAACAGTGAATTTATTTTCATAAAATAAAATTGTTTTAGAACATATGGATTTTCTTTCTTGTTTATTTTAGTTATTGTGATGATAGAGAAAAAGTTAATCAACATTCCTGCTATACATGCCAGAGGAATATGAATAAAATCAAAGACATACATAGAGAAAAAATTGTAAAACTGTAATTCAGCAATTGTGTTTCGGTTTATAGGTTTCCATGTTTTGTTGAAAGAGCATTTTTGAATTCGATTTGCAAAATTGCAATTTTCATAAATTTCTATTAAACTAGAATTTTTCACTAATTCGTCAAAGTATTCTTGATCTTTTTCTATCGAATGATCGTAGAAAGTCAATAGAATAGCTTTATGAATTAGCCATAAGAGAGTGCATGTCATAGGTGGATAGATCAAATCGCCATAATGAAGTGTATCAAAAACAAAAAATATCATTTGATTAAAAGGAAAGTCTTTATAAAGACAAAAATCCTCATCAGGAAATGTATTATTTAGATCAATAAATTGATGAAAATTTTCATAATCAAAATAGGCAGGATCTGTGAAAAAAATATTTATTTTTTTAAGTAGACCAATATTTTGGTATATTTGGCTTAGATTAGAAGAATCAATTTGGACATTTGAGTTAATAGATTTTATCCATTTTAGCTGGGTTCGATGGGCCTGTTGTCGAAAGTTTTGTCCGTCATAATAGATCATTTTGAGCTTTTGAAAATTTTCAAAAATATCATCTTCAATTAGATCTACGTTTCCCAAAATTTCAAGAGACTGTATATTTTTAAAAAGATTAATATTCATTAAACTTTTGCTTATTTTTATCTTTACACAGTCTCTAAAAACCAAGCGATTTATTCGAGCATTTATTTCGCTCGTAACAGGCAAGCTATCAAAAACTATTTTAGTTGATAGATAGAATGTATCAATTAGCGGTTTAAAAATAAGAATATTAATAAATAAATTTTTGAAAATAAATGGACATATTTTTAAAATTTTTCTACTTCTTTCAAAGATAATCTCATTCAAATAGACTTTGTTTAAAATGGACGAGAAATGTCCGTCTGTTATTTGCGAACAAGATTCAATTGTTTTTTTCCGGTGATAGAACACTATTTTTGATTCTAAAAATAATAGACTAAACATGGTTGAACTAATTTTGGCATAATTTTTTTTGTTATCATTGTGGCCGAATAGTTCAATACCATTAGCTTGAGTAAAAATAATCTTTTGTTCAAGTGATTGATCAATTTTCCACGATAAATCAGACAAGGTTTTTAAGTCAAAATTAAATTTTATTATTTTTTCATGTCTATCTCGAACATTGTAATAAGCAATATTTGTAATATTTTCTAGACACTTGTTATTAAAACTTATATTTGAGATTTGCTTATAATCTTCTATCACAACTATTTTAGATATTTCAGCAAAGTAAACGTCTTTGGACATTTTACAAAAGCGATGTACATTTGTGGATAAAACACTAAAAATAAAGCAGAATAAAAATTTAAGGGATTTAAAATTTTTCATTATTTCTCAAATTTGTTTATTGTCAAACAATATTTATACACTTAAAAAAAGAGCTAATTTTTTTATTTGAAAAATAATTTAAAGGTATTAGTAAGAATTGTCAAGAGATTATAAAACAAAAAAATAAAACTCTTGTCAGTAGCCAATAGTTAAAAGCATTTAGAAATATTAAGGTGACATAAAAAAACGACGATTTTTAATTCAATTTATCAAAATTAAAATAAATATATATATAACATGTAAAATATGAAATGCGTCAAAGAATTAGATTCTTGTGTGCATTTTTCTATCTAAATATGGAATAAATTCAATTAATATTAAATAAATTGCAATACAAAAGCTTGGTACCAAATAAAAATTTGAATTTGAATGCTTTGGGGCCATAAAATTGATTTTTCAAAAATATTTTTTTTAATTACTTTTATTACTTTTTATCTTTCTAAGCTAAATTATTTTTTATATTCAGAAAAATTGACACTTGTTTTTTTTTACTGACACGTGAAAATCGGTGTATTCTTCTAATGTTAAGTTTATAAAAATTAATCGCGATTTTAAATAGAACAACAATTTATAGAAATAAAATTTGTCATTTTTGAGATTTTAAATTTCAATTTTTTATTACAAATTTTTTTTTTAATTTATTTTTAAGACAAATAAAAATCAAATCTTACTCAAGTTTTATTTTTTGTCTCTTTTTACATGAGAAAAATTTCCATTGGTTTAATTGATTCAACCAAGTATTTATTATTTGAACTAAAGAAACATTAAACTTAGATAATTAAAGATTTAGTAACACTTAATTTTTACCTTTTCGCATAAAATACTTAACTGACTATACAAAGTTTTTGAAAAAATTAATACTTTACCTTAAAAAATATCTAAAAGCTATTTAATCAATATTTGTTTTATTTATTTAACTTACAAAAAAAAATATAAAAATCACAGTCATAAATGAACAAAGAGTCTACTCTTTGATCATTCAGAATCATATACATTTCACTTGCTATTAAGGATATTTACCAGCATATTAGTATTAAACATTAAATTTAAAAAAACAAGAATAAAATAAACAAGAAATAAATGAGCTAAATGTTTACCTAGGAAGCTTGATCCTGAAAGTGAATTTTATTGTTACATAAAATGTAAATAGAATTTGAAATAATTTGATGTAGTTTTTTTTATACCCTGTTTTTTAGTATTATATGAGTCTTACCCCAACAATTTGGGTTAAACCATCAACAAACATCATTCTTTTTAATTGTATATTTTATTTTAAATTTTTTTTTATTTTGATATTTATTTTTTTAAATTGACTAAAAATGTTTAAATTCTTTAAATCTTTCAAAATAATACCAATCCAATTATATTTCCACTCCTAAAAATTCTTTGAATAAAAAACCTATCGAATTTAACACAATTTTACAATTAAAAATTTAAAAATAAATTAAAAGATTTTTAATTTTAACTAACATAAAACTTGAAATAAAATGGCTTTTTTAATACAAAACAATTTAAAGAATAATTTTTCATCTGCCTAAATCGAATTAAAAATTTATAAAAATAAAGCTTTAAGCTTAAATTGTCAAAAAAAATTGGTCCTGTTTTGTTCATTACTTATTATTTTTAAAATAGTTAAGATTTTTGGCAAATACTCAAGACCTCATTTGCTCGGTATTCCTTTTTTTGCTAATATTCTTTTAAATATAAGTATTTCTTTATAAAACTTTTTCTGCTTGATACCATGAATCTAAGTGACGACTATTAAATTGTCTTATTTAAAACTAAAGAATAACATTTTTAATTTGCAAATAAATGCTTGAAAATAGCTTTTGAGCTTTTTGAAAAAAAAATTTTCTTTTAAAATTTTCAAGTTTATTTGATTTAAAAGACAAAAAAATGAGTCATCCGAATTACCGATGCTGCAATTGTAAATTCATTAGTTTTATATTGAAAGAGTAATACAATCAAGATGACAAATTAATTTTAAAAAAAAATATTTTTTATATATTTTTATATCTTTATTTAAAAAATGAGAGATATAAAAATTTGTTTTTAATTTTTTAAAATTTATAGTCGAAAGAAAGCTTTTTGGAATTAAAACAAAACTAAAGAGCAAAGTTGGGCTTTGTGTCATGATCAACTAATTAAAATTGGTTTACAAAAACCATAGAAATAGCTTTTTTCTTAACAAAATTGTGTTCTCTTTTTGACCAGTGTTGCTTAGTTTGAATACTGAGCGCTTTGTTTGACGAGACAAATAATATGTCTATGTCACATATTTTCCAATAAAGTACTTTATTATAAAATGTTAATTAGAAAAAATCATATTTTAATAAAAAATGTATTCATAATGAATATAGATATATATGTTTAATGAATTTGAACGCATGCAAGTAATTATTACAAACCAAAACGGCATATATAAATGAGAAGCGAACTCGCTCGCCGATCTCCAAGCATCATATCACAAATTCAACTAAACAAAAATCAAGAATTTTCATTAAAATTCTTTTTGTTCGTTTAATTTTCTCGTCGAATTTGACTAAAACTATAAAAACATTTTCCTAATTTTTTGTAAGCTTAAATTTAACTTAGAAACATTTCAAAACCGGACTTAAAATTAATTTAACTTATCGATTAGGTTCATAAGCTATATTTTTTTAAAAAACACCTTCAAAACAAATTTAACAAAATAAATTTAAACTGTTTCAAAAATGGGCCGCCTCTCAGCATATGCCAAAAATCGCATTCTAAAGCTGAGATTTAAGAAGAACAAGCGCATCATTCACATAGTAGAAATTTTGAAGCGTGACGACAATATCAAGGTTTCTAGGCAAGCAGTGAGCACATTCCTGAAAAAATACTTGGAAACAAACTCAATTTATGACAAGCCGCGTACTGGACGCAAGCGCAAATTGACCCAAGAAGAAATACAGCTAATAGGCCAAGTGACTCGATTGAACCGAGACATTACGGCTAGAGCAATCAAAGAGTATCTAAATTTAAATGTTTCGACTTATACCATTTTGCGTGCCACTAAGCTTTTCGAGTGGAACAAGTCAAACGAGTCCAAATTGGACGAGAATGGCAGTCCTAGACAAAAAGGCTCGCCGAACCGTGTGCCCAGAAAATACACTAAGCGAAAATCAACTCAAGCTGTTGAAAGCGACGATCTAAATCAATCAAACGATATAAATGATTTTTCGTTCAACAATGACGAGGATGAAATAGAAAAAATTCAAATAAAACCTTTGACCAACCAGGAATTGAACAAAAAAATGGCCGCTGCTGCTGCTGCTGCGTCTAGTCTCAATTTGAACGAAGACAGCATGGAGTCCAAGTCTCACACAATTACCAAAACACGGCACAATGCTAATTCTATTCCAGGTTATAAAATTTTGTCTAAAAAAAAAATTTTTTTTTTTTATTTTTCAAATTAAAAATAGAAAAAAAGTTATTTAAAATAAAATTTTTATTTAAGATTTTGAAAAAGTCGATCTAAACATGATAGAGCACCGTGAACTGCTCATACTCAAAAATTTGTCTTGTTCACCGATGTCGTTTGCGACAAAAATTTTGTTCAAAATTTTCAAAATAGAAGAGCTCCACGGTCACAACGTGTCCGGCAAGACTCTTAACAAAAATCTAAAAGCCAAATTGCCACTGGATCCGATTCGAATCGGATACATTAAGTTTCTAGTCGAGAAATACTATGATGAAAAAGAGTGCAGAGAAATGCTGCACGGAGCAACAAGCACTAAGCAAGACTTGTGGAAGTCTTGTCACACGGCCATAAACAAAAGCATTTTGATAAGCGAGAGAAAAGCGGCCGTGGCTGCCCAACAGGCCGAAAAGAAAAAAACCGAAGAAATAGAGAAAAAAGAAGAGAAAGAAAATAAGGTAGAGGAAAAAAAACGCAAGCGCGCATATTCGTCTTCTACTGAAGGCGAAGAGTATGACGACATGCTCGAGTCAGAAGAGTACGAGTCCGAAGACAATGCCAATGATGATGAGGAAGAAGATGAAGTTGAAATGTTCAAAAATCAGAGAGTAAATCGAAAAAAAAATCGAACTAAAACAAAAAAATCCAATTCTCAATCGGATGAGTCCAATGAATCGGACACAGACGAATACACAAATGAAATAGAGCTAATTCAAAACATTGAAAACCGTCTTGTAAATCCCAAGGAGACGGAGCAAGGCGATAGGCCTGTTGAGACCGAGCAGACACAAGAAGAGGAGTCGAGTGAAGCGCTGGCGGCGGCCAATATAGCTGCTGCCATGAAAAAACGATTTGTCGTTGTTGCGCCAAATAATGAAACCAAAGAGTCCGAAGTGTCTGACCATGATAAAAAAGAGGACAAAAAGCAGACAAAAGTGTTGAAAAAAAATAAAAAAATTGATGATGAGATTGAGGTTAAGTCGGAAAAAGAAGTGCCCGATGAGCCCTGTCTAGTTGTCATGTCCAAGAGAAATACTCGCCAAAATAGAAATAGAAAAGAGTCGGATAAAGAAGAGGACAAGTCTGAAAAAGAATCGGAGAAAAAAAACTTGTCCGATGAACGAATTCAAACTAGACGGTCAACTAGAGCTACTGTATTGAACAAGTCAACAAGTAGAAAATAGTATATATGTTATTATTTGAGTTTTAAAATGAAAAAATAAAGTGTATATTATTTGATTAATTTTTGGATTGTTTTTTTTTTTTTTTTTCTTTTTATAAAAGAAAAAAAAAACGCTTTACTAAAATAACCATAAAATAAGGCTGATTGAAATAGAAATCCGAACTTGTTATCTCTGATTTTTGTATATTTTTTTTTCATATTTTCGATAAATTCGTTTAAACTACCATTTGTTTTGTGTTTTAAGCAACATAGAAAGAAAGGCCACGGTTATCTTGCCATCTCACTCTCATCTATCCTTTGTATGTTATTTTCTTTTTTTTTTAAATTAATTATTTTTTTTTTTAATTTAAAATCAAATTAGTTAATCAACATGTTAAATAAATAAAAAATAAAACTCAATAAAATTTCTTTTATTAATAAAAAAATTATGTATTGAACAGCGTGTTTTGTTATTATTAAAACGGTCTCTTCCTATTTGTATTTCTAGCCGCTTTTTATATAATTAAGTTTAGAAAATCGAAATTTTTTTTTCTAATTTTTAAACATTAAAAGCTCATTCTTTTTGATGTTTCTAACTTTTCACGGATTCGGTCAGATTTTGCTTGGAGCATTTTCGCTTTTATGTCCCCTCTTTCAGCTAGTGCCCATGTCTAATCGGATAACTATCTTTTTCTTTTTTGGTACACAAAACCAAGAACTTCTTGCAGTAGACTTCTCGAATTTCTAAATACCTGAATATTCGGCTTCTCTCGGCATTCAAGTCTTTAAAGGCTCTTTCTAAGTTTTGCGCTGTAACATGTGCCAAAACCTGAAAAGCTGACAGGTTTCTTTAATACTTTATTGCTTCATATTCTTTCCTGAAATTATGTCAAATTTTTTTTAATCGAGTTTGACTTTGACCAGACTAGTTGGGTTCCTAGAGAAATACAAAATCTAGTTGATTACCAATCTGGTTTTAGGCCTGGCCGCCAAACAACTGATAATATTTTCTACTTTTGTCAAAAAGCAATGGAAGCATTAAATGGTAGTCAAAAAGCTTTTGATAAAGTGTGGCATAACGGTCTTTTGTATAAAATGAGTAAGATTGCCACCCCGAAAAGATTGAAAAACTAGAAATTTTACTAAACCAAAAATCAAACTTTATTTAATTTTTTATTAAGACATTTTATTTTTATTATAATTAGCTATAATTCTTTATAAACCTTTTTTTTAACCGGAAGGCAAAAGAGCTCGAGCTCAAACCTTTTAAAATTATTAATAAACTATTGAAACCATTTGAATTTTAGCGGCTATCTAGTTAAATTTCAAGTTTGTCCTTTGACCAAGTCTGCTTATAATAAAAACAGATCTTTGCACATGACACTATTAATTTGAATTTGAATGTAAATTTTAATAATTACCGTAAACTCGTGTTCACGACTCTAAGAGTAAAAGCCAAAAACTCCGCTTTTACTCTAATTGAAATTGTCTTTTACTCTATATGACCAAAGATTGTGTTTTTGGAAAAAAATAAAGCGGAGTTTTTGGCTTTTACTCTAAGAGTCGTGAACACGAGTTTACGGTAGTATAGTTTGACGGAACTATGTAGAACAGCGCTGAAGTTTCTAATTTCAAAAATGCAAAATTTCAAAAAGATTTTAATCTTAACCCTTTTTATTTTTATTATTTTTTACTTAAGTCTAATTTATTCAATTATGAAGGATTTTAAACTCGAAACAGATAAAGCCAAAAAATAAAGTTTTTTCTATTTCAATTAAATGCTAATAATTTGAGTGTTTTATATTCTGAATAAAAAATTGACGGACAATATCGAGTATGCACAACTATATTATAAAATACTTTTATTTTTACAATTGTTGTACTAAAGAAAAAAATCTTCGCCATGTTACAAGAATTGTATACAGTCGATCCTCCGTATAACGGACCCCCATAATTCTCTAGTAAAGGATTTCGTTATATGGGGGTTTATTCGTAATACGAATAAGAAACCAGTAACCGATTTTTTATTTTTTAAAAAAACACAAAAACACAAAAAATTTTATTTTTACTTTTTTACTTCTCCTTAAAGGAGGTTAATTCAATTCAATAAATAAATAAATAAAGGAAAAAGATTGTGATTAATAAACAAGTGATTAACTCAAAAGAAGCAATCAATAGAATAAATGAACTGAAACAATTTTTTTTAACCAAAAAAGATGATAATTCTAATGTAATTAATTTATTATTTAAAATTGAAAATTTTATGATTGAAAGTAGCTTTACCAAACAACCATCGATTTTTTTCAAAAAAATTAACTTTTTGTTTTTTCTCGCATTTTTATTTTAGATTTTTTTATCAATATAATTTGGTTTAAAATTTTTTTTGTCCCTATCATTTTATATGGGAATTTCGGTATAACGAATACCAAATTTTCGCCCAAGTAGTTCGTTTTACCGAGGATTGACTGAATAAAGCTAGAAGGACAAAATCTATTTAAAGTAATGTTGAAAAATTATTGATGCTCAAAAAATGTCGAATGATGAACTAAAATCAGAGAGTACATCTTTAAATTGACTCCAAACAGTAATAATTTTATTATTAAATATAATAATGTGGATTAAAAATAATATGGTTTTTTCACACGAACAAAAAAATTATTGAATTCATATTCTCGAATAGATCAGAGCTATTCTCGAGAACATGTGTACTATACTCGAATAAATCGGAAGTACTTCCGATAAAAATAAGTATTCTGATATATCTCGAATACATATCAAAAAATAGGTCTACAGGATACAGCAATACCAAAAATGGAATTTTAAGAATTTTTGAAGAATTATGAGCAATAAGCAAAAATTAGATTCATTTTTTATTTGGATTATAGTAACTAAATATAAGAAAGATTCCTAATTATATAATGATATATAAGATGAAAAAAATATGCTCGGTTAGAAAAATTTTTTAAAAAGATAAAAAAGTAATTTTTTTGATGGTCCCTACTATTAATCTCGATGGAAAATTGTTTTTGCTTTTTCACAAAAGTTTACTCTTAATATTTATTCAAAATAAAAATTTATTGTTCCTTAAAATTTAGGATATCAACTTATTTTTTTTTAGACACCTTTTATTAAGAATTTCACAAGATGAAAATTCTTTATCTAGCTTTCTTTAATAATGAAGCTTAAATAAAAAAAGGCTTACAAAATTTATATCACCAACAATTTTTTGAATTTTAATCAATTAAAAGAGACAAGTTTTCTTAATAACATTACTATAATAATAATAAATTAAGATTATTACGAATAATTTGAAGTGGTCAAATCTAGTCAACATCGCTGCAAATTCCAAAACAAAAAAACATTAGATAGGTTATACAAAGCTTTTGTTCGACTCGTATGGGGTATGGGGTTCAAGTTTGGAACCGTACTTAAAAAAAGACATCAAGGTCTTAGAATCAGTCCAGAGAAGAGCTACAAAATTGGTTCCAGAGCTAAAAAACTTAAGCTTTTCAGAAAGATTAGCTGCATTGAATTTAACCAGCCTAGAAACCAGAAAATTAAGAGCGGAACTGATCGAGATGATTAAAACTCTCAAAGGACACGACAAGATCAACTGGCTTATACCTGAATTTAATACCTGAACCAACTGGAAAAAGGTTTCGTTCAACCCCGTTCAGACGTCATGATTTTAGGTTAGAAAGACAATTGGTAATAAACTGTGAGCAAAGATTTAATTTTTTCCGCAACAGAGTGGTCAATGTTTGGAATCGGCTTGATAGAGTTGTTATAAATTCAGATACAGTTAATGTTTTTATAAACAAAATTGATAAACTTGATTATGAGGCTAAACCCTCGTTCCATGTGCTAGCAGATCATAATTTTCATTTTTATTATTATTTATTTATTTATTTAAGCTTGAGTTTAAGTCCCATGGACAAATTAAAGTATTTATATAAAAAAAAAAAATAAAAAAAAAAGAAAAGAAAAGAGTACAATACTTACACTTAAATGTATATTTTACAATTGAATAGTTATTAAGTTTAGAAATTTAAATCGATTGGCTTTTACTATACGGAAAGAGTTAGTAGAAATATATATATATAAGAAAAACACAATTATTTATAAAAATCTATCTTTAAAAGATCATTTAATAAATCATAAAATTTCAAGTAAGCTAAGTTTAATTCCATATTTAATTTGATTTTGGCCACAATAAATTTAATTGAATCAACTAGACCACGATTTTCTTCGATAAATAAATGATCGATTATTGCTAGAGAAGTCTTCAAACTATAGTTCCATTACATCAATATTATTATATTATTAACAGTTATCTTTTTTTAAAGAAAAGTATGGTTCAAAAGAAAACTAATAAAATTTAGTACTTCCATTAATTTAATAATTTACAGTTATTAGATAGATCGTAATTCTTTAAAATTTAATAAATCAGATTTTTTAAGTTGGGGAAGGTTTTAAAAAAAGATTTCTAAGCGAAACCCACTCATTGCTTAGAATTGAATAAATAAAGAAATAAAAATACCAAATTTTTTCCAATTAAACTAAATTTTTGACTTAAGTGTTGTACTTTGTTTTTTATTTTACATTAATCTGAGAATACATAAATAAAATAGAAAATGTTTTTTTTTTTCAAATTTTTAAACATTTTATTTTGTATATGTTTATAATACATTCAAAATTGCTGATTTGTGTTCCAAGTAAGTTGAACTTTTTTTTAAAAAGAGAAAACATTAAAAATAACAATAAAATAATTTCCGACAAAAAAAAATAAAGAAGAAGAAGAAAGTTTCTAAAGAATATTTTCCTTTAAATAACTAATTTTTATTAATTTTACTTTTACTATTAACACCAAATAAATTGGTTTGTTTTGTTTTTTTTTTTTTCAATTATTTTTTCTCATGCACATATATATTAGACTCAGATTAAAATTGTCTGCTGTGATATTTTTCCGGCTCGTAAAATGAAGTTACAACAACACGATTGGAAAATTTTCGACCAGTTAACTGTTGCTGGGCTTTTTGACTGTCGGCTTTGGACGCGTACTCAACAAATATTTTGCCCACACCAGCCACTTCAACATTAGGTATAGGCCTTGGTATTTCAATGCTCTTAACACTGCCGTATTTGCCACACTCTTTTTTTATATCTTCCAATATGTCTTCATACTCTTCGTCATCTTCGAGCTCCTCCTCGGTGACCATGTTTAGCAAACAAAGGACCTCAGTGACCGGCACCTTGCTCGCCTCGGCCATGTTCAGCCCAGGCACTTGAACCATAACTGGTATGTTTGGATTGGCCAGTGGCAAAGGCTGGGCCTTGGCGCCTATGCTCGCCAGCTGAACAATTAGTTTTTTGTCGCCAAGCTGCATTCCGTGTAAGCCCTGAATAGCCGCGTCGGTAATCATAGGGTCTACGTACTCACAAAACGCGTAGCCCTTTGACACACCTGTCACGCTGTCTTTTACTAAATTGAATGCTTTGAGCGGACCGAACGAGACCAAAAGCTCTTTGACCTGGTCCTCATTTAGATAGGTAGGCAGGCCGCCGATGAATATTTTAAATGGCGAGTCACCGACAATGGTCGAGACCACGCCGGGTATGCACGGCGTGTCGGTCATGCCAGGCATGGCTTGGTAGTCTCGCGGGCGGCGTATTTTGAGCGACTGGCCCTGAAAGACTATGCCGTCAAAGGCCATGGCCGCTGTAGTCTCGTCAATAGATCGAAATTCAAGAAAAGCAAAATTTTTATCTAAATTTATTTGTACTGCAATGACTGGCGAGCCTTCCATTTGAGACAGACCAGTTAGTTCCATTTGTTGATTGAAAAAGTCCATCATGGCCTGTTCGGACACACCGAACGGAATATTTCCGACGTACAAGCGTCTTGATTGCATGACTACATTTGAGCCGACTATGGGTGTAGCTGATGCTGGATTTAGAGAAGGAATTGGCATGTTAACTGGCGCTTTGATCACTTTTCCCTGCATTGTTTTGAATTGCATTGGTGATATGTGTTCGTAGCCGACTGGAGGCACGTCCCAAAATTTGTACTTCATTTTAGGTTTTTCTTTTACAGGCTCGACTTTTTCCTCGTTTTTGGTCGCTTTTCGATTGCGCTCCTTGTCTCGTTCTTTGTCCCTGTGTCGATCTTTGGACCGCGAACGACTCCGACGTTTTTTGTCTCGTGAGCGCGACCTGGTCCGCTTTTTTTTGCGGTCTTTGGAGCGCGAACGCGATCTGTGTTTCTTTTTTTTTTCTTTGTCCTTGTCTTTTTCTCTGTCGCGGTTCTTCTCGCGCTCCTTGCCATTTTCGGCCTTGGCGTTCTCGGCCGGCTCGTCCGCGTCGCCGTAATTTTCCTGTATGGTAGACATCGAGTCCGTGAGCATTCTAACCTCAGTTATTTTCTTCTAATGCCGACTTAAATAAAATACTAACCATAAATTCAAAATTTATGCTCTTTAGAAGTGTTTTCTTTTTTATGATTTTGAAATTCATGACGAATGCTGTTAAAAAAATGAAGCGCACGCAACTGCACAAATTGCACGCATTTTTACACATTCGAGTACTAGCTAATTAGAATGCACAAATTTGCATTCATCTTTGTCTTAATTTTAATTTTGAATATATTTTTTTTTATCTTTAAATTCAAATTAGTTGCTGGGCACAAATATGGATTTGTTTGTGAGAAATTTTGTCCAAAAATACCAACGTGTTCTGCGGGTATTTTTTCTTAATTCTAATTTATTAAATTTTAAATTAAATAAAAATAAAGAAAAAAAATTTTATTTTATTCATTTTTTTTTATTATTTATTAAGAAAAGTAAACCGGAAAATTTGCTAAAATTACTCTCGGCAATCGAGTACACCGAAGCCATTTTGGAGATAACAGCCGGTAAACTATTTGGCAAAGTGTTTAAGTGGCTGATTGTTTTTGTTATCCAATTGGCCAAGTAAACTTTTTAATCAAAATTTGTCCGGGTCGTAGCATTTTTCATCTTAAGATGCATCATTAAGCTGCAGTTGCTTATTTTTCACAAGACAGGCATGCAGCCGACGCCCTCTCTATTCAATTTTGGCTCGTTGATTGAGCCAAAAAAAAATGGACAATCGGACCAGAAAAATGAAGGCTTTTTTGTGCTCAAACACTCCGGACGAACTGTCCGAACAATTAAAAACTGTGAGATTAGTCTTAAATAAAGTAAGAAACTGTTAATATTATGAGCGGAGTTTAGCACCGGTTAATTTAGAGAAGAGAGACTGGAGCGTGCCGACTATGGATAATAGCGTGGCTAAAAATGAGAATTTACCCACTCATTTTGATCCGAGTTCGGACAAAATGAGATTTTTGGCCGAATTAATCTACATTGTTAGGCCCATTTGTCACAGTGGGTTAATTGAAAAAAATTAAACAAAAAATTTAATTAAAAAATTTTTATTCAGTTACATCTATGCTCATATTTAAGCCCAAATCTTGGGTCCAGTATGCAGTAGCTTTCTCAATGGATAGCACAAGGTAGACAAAAATTTAATTAACCTTTTTTTTTTTTAAATATTTATTTTATAGCTTATTTTTGATGAACGGAACTGATAAACTAAGCAAAGAGCAAAAAGGAGAGCTAAAACGAAGAACACTAGCGCTTTTGTACTATTCGATTCGTAGTCCTTTCTATGAATTTTATTCAAGTACACTGATACACTTAATCTTGACGCTTATCGAACAAAACATTGTAGGAACTAAATTTTTAATAAGTAAATTTGAATATTTGAAAAAAAAATCAAATTAATGTTTATTATTTGTGAAGAATACATCAAAGAATACATACCGTACTGGCAATCGATTTACAACTATTGTTGGACTGCTTAGAAAACAATTTATTTTGGATTTATAAATTTATAAATTAAAGTTTAAATTAAATATTGAAGGATTATAGTTTTTAGTTTTTAGTTTTAAAATAAAATAAATTCATTACTTTGCTTTTATAGTCTGGTGAATAAATTTTTTGACTTCTTAAACAACCATTTGGGTCTAAATAGAACAAGCTTTTAGATGTCTAATTTTTTTTTTAAATTTCAAAATTAAGATTTGTTTAATTTTAAGTATACTAGCAGTTACTTGTTGCTTCGCTGCCGAAATTTTTTTTTTAATAAAATTAATAATTAAATTAAAAAGTTTATAAAACTTAAATGCTCGTTTTCTTTCGCTTGAAAAATTTGAGATTTTTTTTTAAACAAGTCTAAAATGAAAGTAAAAATTTTTTCTTAGTATATTTTGACAAACAAATTAATTTAAATAACTTCAAAATATAGATTAAAATTTTTTAACAAATCTTCAAATTAAACATAAATAAAAATTAAATTATAAAGCAGATATTAATTTTTTTTACAGTAAAAACTATTCTTTTTATCTAAATTACTGATTAGAGACAATGACTTTACCATATTTTACGTTCGCACTTGTGGTTTCAGATGAAGAACTAGGTATTGACGATGAAGTTGTTCCTCCAAGTAAACGTGTTTGTGTTAGACCAACAACA
>VANL01000471.1:0-33349 GCA_006352455.1 Brachionus sp. 'Tiscar' | reverse complement strand
ATTTATCAAGCTTATTGATAGCAAGGAAAAGACTCAAACTCAAATTTGCGATGAGTACAAAATACCGCCAGGCACTATGTCTGGCATATACAAACTTCGTGATGAAATTTTGAAATTGTGTGAAGAAAATGTACTTGCGGCAGACAAACAAAAAATAAAATCTAGTAAGTATGACGAAATGGAAATTGCACTTGTTGAATGGATTAGAGATAAAGTTTGCAATAAATACGAAAGCTTCTTCCTAAATCTGTGCACAATTTTGATCAATCCATCGATAATTTGGATTCACTCGAGAGCCAAATGTTAAGCTTAATGGTCAGACAAAAAACAATCAAAGATTATTTTAAAAACTAATTTACTTCCAGTCTATTTCCTTTTTTTTATTTTTATTTTAATAAAAGTTTTAAAAAAAATTAATCTTTTTTTATGTTTCGGATATAACGAAGTTCGTTTATAACGAACCATTTTGAGAGTTCCGAAGTAAGTTCGTTATAACCGAACTCGACTGTATATTGAATATCCAACTCCATTGTGTAATTGCTACCTTAATATTTCTTCTTATTTCCCTGAAAAGTCAAACATTTAAAAATATGTATCCTGTTATTCTCTATTTCAATATATCTAATTTTAATTTTCGAGGGTTGACTGTACATTAAATACATATATAGGTTATTTTATATATTGAATGAAAAGTTAAAAAACAGTTACGTTAAAAAAGAAATAGTTTTCCAAAACTTAAACTAGAAACTTGGGTCTGAATGCCCACTTAATATACCAAAATGGATAGTAAAGTAATGGTTAAATCCAAAATCTAAAATTAAATGCAAGATAAAGCTTAAAATTTATAATTTAAATTTTAGAGAATTAGGTTTTAGAAATTATTTTAAAACATTTTAAATTTTTATTTTAATAAATAAATTTAAATCTTAATTTCTAATCTGACACTAAAATTCGAATTTTTGCATTTTTTCTTGGTCGTCCTGATTTTCGCTCAATAATTTCCTATATAAGTATATTTAGAAAAGATGATACTACACATGACACAGATATTTGTCTTCTCATGATAACTCATTTGAGAAAGATAGGATTTTCACCATGAATGACTGAATTATCGTTATAATTACAATTGATTTTACTAATTTAAATAAAATTCTAATTGAATAGTTTAAAGCTTAATTTAAAAAATTTTATTTTTGTAACAAAAAATTTTTCAAAAATATTTTCTTTTTTGATTAATTAAAATTAATTAAAATGAAATATATTTAAAAAAGTACTATATACTTTGTTGTAGTTTTTTTTTTGAATATTTATTTTACTAAATTAGTTTTAGGAAACACCGACGAATTGCGGATAATCTTTTCTTTCTTATGCAAAAGGTTATTGAATCTTTCAATAGTAAGAAAAAGTCAATGCCTTATTTTTCGACAATTCGAAAGTATTTGATCAAGTGTGGCATGACGGTCTAATTTCGAAGCTTATTAAAATGAGCATTCCACACTATCAATAATTTAAGTAGTGAATATCCAATTACAGCAGTTATTCAGTTATTATTCCTTTGCTATTCAGCATATTTATTAATGATATTCCTAGAAGAAATAAGACCAATAATGAATAGTCTCTTCTTATGATGATCTAGTCACATTTTTTATTTGTAAGAAAAATGGAAAATTAGAAAGTAAGGTCAATAAATACTTAGGTGAATTAGAAATTGGCTTTTCAGATGAAAAATGAAAATTTCAGTTGATAAATCATGTTTAGTGATTTTGTCAAAATACAATAAACAACCTTCTGATTTTGATCTTAAGTTATATGGAAATAAAATTAAATTTCTAGGTATTAAATTTGATTGTAAATTAAATTTCAACTCGATGGTTGACGAAATTAAAAAACTCAAGGTTAAATTTAATTAAGATTTTATCTATCAAAAAATGGGGTGTATGTATCAACACACTAGGAAAATATTTATAAATCACTAATTGGATCAATCATAGACTATTCCTTTTGTTGTTTGAATTGATTTTTAGAAACTAACATTAAAAAAATACCAGTTAATCAAAACTCTGCGGTCAGGTCTATTCTTAAACTAAAATTTAGTACTCCCTGCAACATTTTACATCACGAGGCCTTAAATAAACTTAGACTTCTGACAGTCTCGAATCGACTTTTTGAATTGTGTGAGAGATATGTAAGGGCTGGTCTTAGTAACTTTGCTCGATTATTTGTTAAACTGGTTGAAGAATATGATGCAGTTTTTGAGTCAAGATATCACGAATACTCGACTCCACTGTGTAATTGCTACCTATCTTCTTTTTTTCCTGAACAAACATTCTTTTAGCTCTCTTTTTTGACATATTAGCTTAATTTTCTTCAATTTTAGCTTATTTAATTTCATCTATATTTTTTTTATTTTAATTTTATTTAAACTGAATGAGCATTATGAGCTATTAGCTCGGTACAGAAAACAAATAAAAAAATAAATAAACTAAACTCTTATTTTCGTAGACTAATTTATATTACTATAAAATTTAATTAAAGCATATTTAGTTCATTTTAGGATCCATGTTGGTTAATCAAATCCGTTCAAAAGCTATTTTGACATACACCAAAAATACCACTTATTAACTTGATAAAATTAAATAAAAAATCGAGAAAAATTATTTTTATTATTTCAAGCTAAAAATTATATTTAAAAATTAAAAAAAATTCAAAAAATTGTTATTCAGACAACCAAACGGGTTATTTCTGACAAATTCGCATCGTCGACTTTGATCATCAAAATAAACAAATTCGCCAACAAATGGACACGAGTAAGTTTTTCTTTGCTGTCCATAAACACAGGCATGAAAAACATCACAAAAAAAGGTATCTCTATAATGACCAGTAGGTTTATTAACACAATTGAAATTAAGTCCCCCAATTAAATTTTCTACAATAATTTGGCCAGTTGGTGTCATTGTTTTTTGTTGAATGGCATAAGGAACTGATGGCAAATAAGCCAATATAGAACCTGGTTGACTAAATTCTGATTGAGCTATAAAATTGGAGTTTCTTCGTAGATTAGTTTGATTTTGGACAGAATTAAAATTATAAGAATAATTGTTTAAATATTGACTCGGAAAAGTCAAAACTGATTTGATCAATATCAAACAGATTAATATCTTGTTCATTGTTGGTTTTTCTTTAGTAATTAAGAAAAAAAAGTCTTTTTATAGAAGGATGAATCTTCGAGCTTAAAATTTTCAAAAATATAAGGATATATGAAATTTTCATTTAATCACAAACAAATTTGTCCAGTTTAATAAGATTAAGAAAATATTATTTTTTTGAACAAATCACGAATTAGATAACTTACAGATTTTCTATTACGGCTTATGTCTATCATTTATTCATTTTTTTCGAAATTTGATTAAAAATAATGAAATATACAGTATTTTTCTAAAATTAATGTAAATTAATAGGATTTTAACATAATTTTGGTAAATTTGGTAAAACTCAAAACGACCAAAAATTTTTGAAAAAATTCCAAAATTACTTCTAGAAAAATTACGTTAATTACGTTAAGTCAAATTAAGTAAAGTTTGTAAGTCTAAATTTTACTTTTTTTTACTAATTTTTTACAAAAAATAACAAAAATTATCGTAAAATCCTATTAATTTACGTAATTTTTCGTAAAATACCGCGACCAAATCATCGCTGTATTTAAAAATTAGCATTGGGTACCGTCAATGGGGACCACTGAATTGCCAAAAAATGGTGTAGGTAGTCGCTTGGAAAAAACTTTTCTTTCTTCTAAGAGTTATTTATTTTTATTATGCTTAATTCTTATATTTACCAATTTACAAAATTTTTTATTAGTTTTATTTTTTCCACTTGCATCTAGCCGACCAGCATTATTTTTTGACGGTACAGTAGCCCCCATTGAAGGTAACCAACAGACTTAAAAATTTTTGTTAAAAAAAAAATTCAATTGACTTAAATTTAGATTTTTTTGTTAAAAAAAATTTTGCAAATTTATTTTTTTATTTGTTTATCTGTATCGAGCTAGTACTCCTTCAGAATAAAAATAAAAAAATTTGAAGGCAAGTCAAATGACTTGACTTAACTTTGACTTTGACTAAGTCCGATCGGAGTTTTCGCTCAAAAAGGTCCTTAGAAAGGAGATGAGCTCCCCCCTATGCTTCACAAGGAGCGAACAAGGTTAAAAAAAAAAAATTGACTAAGTCCTCAACTTTTGTTAGATAATATTTTAATTAAGTTTAATCTTGAGTTACATTTCTCCTTTATTTCATCACTGCAGTTCTTAAAGGAAAGTTTATTGTCCAAAGTTATACCTAAGAATTTGATTGTATTGGTACACGGGAGATAATGATTCAGTTTTAAGTTAAGTTAAAATATATTCAGTTTTAAGTTAAGTTTTTTTTTTGCTTTTAGAAAAAATTGTTTACGAAGATTTACTAGCCATGGTTCTAATTCCTTCTGATAACTATTTATTGAGGCTTGAATGTTACCAGGTTTTTTGTATATGATGAAAGTTACAAGATCGTCTGCAAAGAGCAAAGTGTAGCTGTGGTAAGTTTTGTCTTTCTTCGGAATATCGTTAATATAAATACTGAAAATTAGGGGGCTAATAACTGAATCTTGGAGAACACCAGCATTGATATAAAACCGTTTACTTAAGAGGCCATTCATATTTACTTGAAATTGCCTTAGATGAAGAAATGAGATGATCCACTGTATTATACATTTAGGAATAATTAACTTTACCAATTTGTAGATTAGCCCATCGTGTCATACACGATCAAAAGTTTTGGAAATATCAAGGAATACACTACAAACACTTTTTTTGAGCATAAAGCATTCACTGACTTTTTGAATTAAAAAGAACAAGTTATCAGCTGTTCTTCTGTTTCTACGGAAACCTGACTGCTCCTTGATTATGATGGAATTCTCCTCTAACAACTTTTCTAGCCTATTGGTGACTATTCTTAAAAAAAATTCTTTCTAAAATTTTTCCAAGGCAGTTCATTATTTTCATTTTATACGAGAAAATATTACCTCCATGTTGAAATTAATTAGTTCACGTTCATTATTTTGTTGTGTGTTATTACTTTTTTTTAGAATTAATTATTTTTTGTTGAAAAAATAAAAATTGTATTTTTGGACCATGTTTTCATCATCTTCTTCTTCAATGCCTGGATTAAAGTCATCAATATTTTCATTGACAACTCTAACTTCAGCATCAGTTAACTAATCTCAGTCTGGTATGACATTAGCTATAGTTTCAAAAATTGCTTCGCTAAATTGTTGAATATTTTTTGTTAAATCGGATTTCTTTCCAGAGTACAAAAATTTTTCAATTTTTGCCAATATTTTTGTCCAAAATAGAATTTTTATTTTTTCAACAAAAAATAATTATTTTCGAAGTACATGTAATTAACAGCCATTTTATACGCTTTTAAAAGTTTTAATACTACAGGAATCTATATTATAAATTTGAATTAATAATTAATTAAGAAAAAAATATTTTAATATTGTTTTTTTAAATGCATATAAATTTATATTTTTTTAATTTTATTTATTAAAAATTATTAAAATACAAACTTAATAATTAAATGAATTGAGAATTATTGTGCTATTTTATTAATTTGTGATTTAATTGGTGTTTTGAAGTAAGCAATTAGTATTAGAAATTTTAGAATAAGGAGAGCTTTTCTGGTTTTTGAGCAAAAATTGGAGAAATAAGAGCATGAAAAATTTATTTAGCATTTAATGGGGGATATAAAGAATGCATGTCATTATTGCTATAGTAGATAAGTCACTCAGGTACAATTCTGTCTTTGAATGAAGATTAGCTGTTTCGGCTTTCACTATCAATATAAAAACATGATGACTTTTGAGTTAATATCAAGTGATCAACCTCTAATAAATGGATAAGATCATCAAATATGTGATCCAACAAAATTAATTTTATATTCTCATAAAAATGTTCTCGAATATACAAAACAATTTATTTGATTAGAGCTGGACATCACCTACTTTTGACGCTCCTCGGACAAAAACTGCTTTTTTGTACAAAATTCCTTGTCGGAAATTTATTTTGAATGAAGATAAGCATACAAAAAATTTGTTGACTGCTAAATAGCTTTAAAACCTCTGCATAAACAAAATCATAAATTAAATAAAAAAAAATCCTCAAAAAACATGATAATTTAGTAAACAAAAATATTTGAAAAAGTTAATTTAACTTGTTGACTTGGAAGAAAACCCTATCCCTCAAAATTTTTAAAATCAATTCCCCTAATTAGAAATATAAATTAAAACTTATTTTTTTATTGTTCTTTTGTTTAAGCAGACAAACAAAAATCTGAATATCTTGACACTTATCTTCTAAAGACGATAATTCTAATTAATCAATCTAAAAAAATGTTCAATTTTGTATTGAACAATCAAAAATTATTTCAATAAATATTTAATCTAACATACACAAAAATCATTTAAATCTCTTCCTATTCACAGCGCATCTAAATTCATTTATTGTTCCAAAGAACTCAATCTAAGTATTTAAAGCTCGTTACTTGTTAATAAATAATCTAAATTTTAATTAATCAAGCAAACAGACAGAGTACCAAAAAATTAATTTTTTTGCTTAGTTGGCCAGAAAAAATAATTGCAAGTTTTCAATTTCTGAGCTAAGAAAGACGGAAAATCAATTATTGGTGACAATTTGAGCATTAAATATCTGATTAATAAAATATTAAATTTAATTTTTAATTAAATTTAATTTTACATATACTTTACAGTTATAAGAAATCTAATCTATTTATTAAGTTCAGAATATATTTGAAAATGACTGAATATCAATTCAATCCGACCTCAGAATATTACTATTACTATCCTTCTAGTCAAAATTACAATTATTATTCATGTTGTGGCTCGAATGGATACACCAAATTTCAGGATGTAAACGAATATCAGACTTTGTCTTATAACTCAAGTCTGAATGATTCAACTAGCTCCAATTCGAGTATTGTAGAAAAGCGAAAACAAAGACGCGTCAGAACTACATTCTCTAGCTCACAATTAAGAGAGTTAGAAAAATCATTCAGTGAAACCCATTATCCCGATATATATACAAGAGAAGAGATAGCGATTCGTATCGATTTGACTGAAGCCAGAGTTCAGGTTTGGTTTCAAAATAGAAGGGCAAAATTTCGCAAACATGAAAAACAAAGTAAAAATATTAAAAAAAAAGGGAAAAGTCAAAACAACAAATGGCTAGTTCCAAGTAATTTAATAAATTCATCGGTTCCTTTATCAGTATCGTCTTCTGTTGTCTTTACTAGTACACCTACTGTATCTCCAAGTCAAATTGTTGACAAAATGTAATATTTTTAAGTTTTTTTTTTTTAATAATCAACATTATTGGAGTTTTTTTTTTAAAATAAAATTTTTAGTTAAAAAATTTTATGTTTGTTATTTTTTTAAACTTTATTTTAAAAATAAAACATTGGAAAAAAATTAAACTTAATATGTAACCTTTGAATTGGACCAGACTTGTATAAAAGTCAGGAAAAAAAAGTCTAAACAAGTCAAAGTATGACTTGTACTTGAAAATATATTTTTTGAAAATAACAAGTCAAGAATTGCAGATGACTTGAAATGACTTTTTTTTACAAGTCTAAAATTTTTATAACTGGGTCTCATACATGAATTAATTAATGAAAAATAAAATATTTAAATGGCTTTAAATTCTTTCTAGCACTAATATTGCTTTTTTTATCACCAAAAAATCTCACTTTTTTAAAAATACTTTTATGAAACAAAATTACTTGCACTAAACAAAATAACTTATTGAATAAAAAATTACTTCTTTAATATAAAATTATTAAAAAAAATGATTGAATATTCTTATTTTAATAGCAAGATATTAAGAGTAGAATTAAACAATGATAAATGGGAACTAAGCTCCTGTACTTGTAAAAATTACTTGAAAAGCCTGATTTAATACAAAAATTTAAAATTAAAATTTCAAGAATAATAAATAAAATTTATTTAAAATTTTTTTAAAATTTTTAAATTTTATTTTTAGTTTCTTTGAGTAATTTCTTAAAACTTTATATCTTTGAGATAATATTCAAGTTTAAATTTTTCTAAAAGGGGTCTAAAAATCTTTTCGGTCTTTCTTAAATTTTTTTTCTTTATTAAAGAGGATTCTTATAAAAAATCACTTTAATTTTACTTTAGTATTTTTAGACAAAAAAAGTACTCTAATATCAGAAGAGTATTTTTAGAATGCAATGAGAAATTTTAGAAAAATGATGATTTTTGGTGAAAGAAAAATTCTAAGCCAAAAAAAATTAAGTCTTTGATCTAAATTTTATAGACTTTGACTTTAACTTGGGACAAGTCTGGAAAGGTCATAATTAAGGAGCTAAAAAAAGCCATACCGTATTAGCTCGTTCGATTATGCTGCGCAATAAGCTAAGCTACCAGCTTTTCGACCATGCACCAAAGCATATCACACCAATATCAAAAATATTAAATTAGCTTGTAGTGCAGCATATTCGAACGAGAGAATACGATAATATTATTGAATTTGAATTAACTCAATTTAAAATTAAGTACTCTTTTTTAAGAATTAAATTTAGAGAAAAATAGAGAAAGTCGAACACTTTAAAAATTATAACGAAAACTTAGTGTTAAATATAAAAAAAATTGTAAAAATTAAAGCGAGAAAAAAACGGTTTATTCATTTACATTCAGTAATACATAGTATTAGGAAAAGAAAATTGATGATTTAAAAATTTAAAGCCAAAATTTAAGAGAGCTTTCAGATTTTTTTTATTCAAAAACATAAATTAAAAACTATCGACTATTTATAATAAAGCTTAAATATTTAATCATTGAATTCTCTTCTTATCTGAATAATTGCACAACATGGACATACTAAGAGAAACAAATAAGTTTAAATTTATATTAGTTTAAATAAATTTAGCAGCTTACGATAGGATACACATAGATCTGCACAGCAGCCACCCTCAATGCCTCTTTTGCCGCGAACTGAGTGTCTAAGACAGCAGAGAGTACATGGAAAAAGAAAGCAGTGAATGCATGACATTAAAGTGCCTTCGCCAGCGTCTTGTGAAGCGCAATATGAGTAACAGTTTGGGCAGAAATAAGCACATAAACAGTCTGAACAATTGTCACAGCATCCGAAAAGACTGTGCCTAAAATCTCCAGAATTTGGTTGATGATAAACTCTAAAAAGAATAAATGAATACAAATAAAGATAATTATCTTTTACTTACACTGCCATTTTTATTTTTGTTTATGATTTTCTTGTTTTATTATTCGAAATAATATCCTATAACAAAAATTTTCGTTGCTTTTAAATCTTAATATTGCAAAATTATTTTTATTTATGTGAATCATTAATTATAAGCAAAAAAAACTGGTTAAATAGGCCAATATTTAAAATTTTTCGTCTATAATACATTAATATACTAATTATGAATAGAATATTTTGCTTATCAGAACTGGAAAGAGTCCCGTTGGTAATTTTGGGCCTGATTCTTCATTTAAAATTAAGCTCAACCAAAACCAAAGAGTAAATAATAATTTATAGAGTTAAATAGTTGTAAAATAATATATTTATTATTAGTCGTGAAAATTACCTTTTTTATACTAAATATAACTTAACTTTCAATTTTTTCCAAGCAGTAAAACACTATAAACAAAATAAAAGCTCAATAGGTAAAGACTCAAGATAGACAAACATTATGATCAAATGACATGAAAATTATAAAATATTTATACTTCTTTTTTCTAACAAATTTTGTCTTAACTTATTTGGGAAAAAGATTGAAGATTAAAATCCAGACTTTCATTAATTCATGATATATAAATGCACCCATGCATAAAGCCAATTATCCTAAAAGATGTAACCATTCATCCAATTTAAAAGTTTAAAACTTAAAATTTAAAATTATCCCATAATCAAAAATGAATATATTAATTTGCCATTAACAAAGGCTATAATTTTTGTCATTAGAAGATTAAAATTTTTTTAAAATTATTATAGATGATATTAATTTTTTAAAATAGATAGGTAGATTTCTTTTTGTTTTTGAATACACTTATTTAACTTTTTTGTATAAAATTTTCAAGTATCATGAATTCAATAATTCCTTTTTTTGATAAAGTCAACGGAAAAATGTATTTGAAGCATAAAATAAATATATAGTACAAAAAAATTCTATTAGCACATAAACAAAAAAAAATTAATAAACGCATAAAGATTTAGTCATTTAAACATAAAAAAATGAATCGCACAATGAGATAATATTCATGTTTAAATTTTTCAAAAAGGGATCTAAAAAACCTCTCATGCTTTCTAGTGTTAAGCTTGATAGCATTGAAGTTCGTCTAACTATTTATTAAATATTTAAAATTATTCTCAAAAATACACTAATTATTGAATTAATCAATGACTATGTCAGTGCTTTTGTTAATAGCTCAAGACCCTGTAAGAAAAAAAACACATTATGTAATTTATGGAATGAATTCAACGAATGACTAAATGAAAAGAGATTATCTCTCTAATTTTCGACCTTTTTCTTTATTCTATTTTTGAAGTTCATTTAAAATTTAAATAAAAATAAATATAATTTATGTTTACTTTGATCATATAAATATTTTATTTTGTTTCTTATATAATGGCTGAAGAAGTTTTATTATCCAGAGCCATTCCAAATTTAAATAAACTATTAAAAAAAAACAATTAAAAAACTAAGCCATAAATAAAAACTAAAGAATTGAACAAACGTAATTTTATCAATTTTCAAATCTGGCATGGCCTTTGGTAATCGACCACATCTTTTTGTCGGTTCAACAGCTTCTGAATTTTGAACCACCTGATAAACTTGATCAACTTTGAGCTACTTCAGTAACTAAAGCCATTTCAGAAACTTAAGTTTTGATGAAATGCTATTTCTTGCTTTTTTCCCTGTTTTATTCTATGATAAAAAAAATTCGATAAAAAAAAATCTTAACTTTTTATTCATCATGCGATGGTTTAATTTTTTATGGTTTATTTTTTTATGCGTCAAAATCCCTCGTCTAAAATTAACTATAATAATTAAAAAAAATTCTCCGTATCAAAAAATTACCCTAAAATTAAATTATGAATTCAAAACTATTTTATTTTTAAAATACTTTTATAAAAATAATTTTTTTCATAAATAGAATTTTTTATTTGTCTTCTTACTATTTCTATGAATTTTTGAAACTTCCTTATACTTAATATATTTATAAAAGAATAAATGAGTTTGAAATTGTGGTCATTATTGAAATCATTGATATCATAATATAGCCTTAATATAAATTTAGTTCAGAAAGAACCTCTCCTAGACCAAAAAATATGATCTTTTAAAAAAATATGCTTTTTCCTAAGATACTCGAGGTAAATTAAAATTAGAGCCTGTTGATTTTAATTTTGTTTTTCTAAATCTTAAATAATTTAAAAAATAATTAAGCTTTTAATTTCAGGCAAAAATTTTGCACTTTTACCTAAGAAAATCTTAAATTTATTTTATCATTTAATATTAATTGTTTCTTTATCTTTATTTCACTTTGAGGCAAACATTTTTTCTAGCTTTGATAATAATGGTGGTGAACGTTCATAATAGAGAAAATTAAAAATAGAGAATATTCGAATCAGTAAAATTTGAAAATTTTATTAGCAAAAATAATTTTATATTGTAAAATAAAGAAAACCTTACTTCGAATAAAATAAAGATAAAAAAGAGATACTTTTTAATTTGATAAATTATTGAATTAGTTAATTAGTTTTTTTTTTATTTTTTTAATTGTTTTTTTTTTAGAATAAATTTTATCCATCAACAAATTAGACAAACGACTAAATGAAAATATTTTATTCATGCAAAATTCATGCATACTATTTCCTTATGTTTAAAAATGGCATAGGTTAAATAATCGTAATTTGGTCATTTTTTAAAACTAGGCCGTATGCTAAAAAAGAGTAAGAAATCCATAACGTCTCTTTAATGATCGTTTATAAAAAGTACATACAAAAATTTAAGAGAACATATTTAATAATATATTTAAGAATTTTTTGATTTTGTATAAGAATAATTTTAAAAAAATCAAAAACATTTTTTTTTTTGTTTTAAAAATGATATTGATTAATTTTTAAAAACTCATTGCAAATTTTTCAATTTATTTCAAAAAATATTGATGCAAGAAAAAAAATAGAGAAAAAGTAAATTTTAATTCAATAAATACAGCCAATAAACTAGATTTTTTTTATTTTATTTTGTTTAATCTTTATGAATACTGTCCTAAAAAAAAGATCTCATAAAAGCTTATTTTCAAAATCTTGAATTAAAAATTCTTATATCTGTCAAATTAAATAAGATTTTGAAAATTTACTTGTCAAATTTAATCTTTTTTGGAAAAAAAACACTATATTTCTCTAAAGAAAATAATTCCGAGCAGTTTTTTTAAAAAAAGTTTTTGTTTAATCAAAAAAACAAAATTAATTTAATTTAGAAATATGCTGTTTTTAATTATATAATCAATAACTAGCAAACTTGATCATTTTAAATTTCCATTTGAAACATAAAGTCGTATATTAACTTTAAATTTATAAAAAAAATTTCATTTTGTATTAAAATAGTATATTTTTTTTTAATTTAATCACTGTTAATAAACAATGATTTTTTTAAATCGAATTCAAATCCAAGATTTAAAGTTTTGTATTTGATATTGTTTACTTGCTACCATCGAAAGACAGTTATTTTGATCAAAAAAGGTGAAAAATCAATTAATTCTAATAAATAATAAAAACAGAATCTACTTTTATCTCTTCGTTTAATATCTAAACATTGTTTTATGTATTTGTTGATGATAAAAATCAATTAAAAAAAATTCATATTTGAAGTAAAAATGATAGATTTTACATAATAAACTTGTAGATATTAAATTTTTAATATGAACATAACAGGAAAAGAAAACAGAACAAATAATGATAAGAGCACAACCTTCAAAATCAAAAAAGTTAAATCACAGAGATAAATGCAATGAAATCTCAATTGAGAATAGATATTCAATACATTTGACATTTAAAGATTTAGGCTTCCGTGAGATTTTAACTTTTAAAATCCATTTCTACTCTATTTTTATTAAATTTTAATTATTTTTAATGAATGAATTTTCTTATTAAAGTCAAGTGTATTTTGTTTATTCAAATGAAAGTCAGGTGAATTTTTGGTTTAAACTATCTCAAATGAATTACCAACAAATATTTTGTGTGCTTTAAATGGTTTTGATTTCCTATATGTATTTAATCATTAAGTTTATATTAAAAGCTCACTAAGAAAAATAGAATATTAAAGTTCAGCAACAATGGAAAAACGTCGACTCCGAACAAATCGGGTGAGTAAAATTTTTTAAGCTTTTTTCAGACTGTCAAAAATAATGCATTAAAAAAACAATATAAAACAAATATTTAAAAATTAAATTATTAATTAAATATTAAATAAAAACTATCCAACTCAAATTTTAAATTAAAATTTTTTTTTAATTTTAATTAAAATAGGATCAATCGAGTTGAAACTTTGATAATTGACGGAGCATAATCATTCATGGTTAAGTAACTTCCGGTATGGTTCCAAATTTACGAGATTTCGTCACACATATTAATTGCTATTATTTCCGATAACAATAATTTACACCAGGTTTTGAATGCATTAAGATTAATTTTTAATTAAAAGAATTGATTTCTGCTATAGGTATTTAGTAAAATGATGCAAAAATTAAAGATGACAAAATGCTTTCTTGCTCTAGGGCCTAATAGTTTAGATAAAAATTAAGACTTCAATTGTTATCACTAAAAATAGGATATGCTTAACTCTGGCGTTTAGGGTTCTCTACTAAAAATCAATAAAGACCCACTTCCAAAAATGAATTTAATACTAAAAACCGATCATTACGAAAATATTTAATTAAATTTTAATTTTATTTTAAATTTCATGTTTAGAGAAAAAAATATATTTTATGAGAAGAAATAAAAAAATCTCTCATCAAAAATTAGGGATAATAAATGAGTGTTCTTAAGAAAATTTTAAATAACAATGTTAGTGATTAATTGTTAATGAAAGAAATAAAAATTAGTGGTGTTTTTTCCTTGTTGAACAAAATACTTTCTAAATTTTCGGCTTTTTTGTTCCTTCAAACGTCAAAATAAAATAAAATTTTAGCATTAATATTTCAAAGTATAAGACTGGAAAATACCGAAAACAAAGCCATGACGAAAATAGAACAAAGTGAAAAACAAATTTTTTAATTTTAAATTATTTAAGACCGACGCAATGTACTCAAGTGGAGTTAATTCACGACATAGCACTAACCGCTTTGAATTAAAATCAAACAAAAGAAAGTTTATGAAAAAAAATCAATTAGAAAATTTAAACGAGTCCCTTCCAACCAAGATCAACTATCTCAATTCTCGAATACGAATTAACATATCTGGAAAAGTATTCGAAGTTCCAGAAAGCATACTAAAACGATATCCACTTACTTTACTTGGAAGCTTCGATGAAAGAATGAAATTCTATGACAGCATAAAAGATGAATTTTTTTTCGATCGTAATCGAGAGGCATTTGAAGGTAAACTTTTTCTAACAAGACTAGATTAAAAAATCATTTTGATTAATTTTTTTCAAGAATTAGCAAAGCTTTTAAATTAATTAGTTTTATAAGTATATTTTTGTTCAATACCAATCAATAAAAAATCAAATAAATATAAATTACTGCTTAAGGAATCTATTTTATTTGAAAATTAATTTTAATTAATTTATAAATATAAATTAAGTTTTTAAAACACAATTTAATTAAAATTTATGCATAATAAGTTTAAGCATTTTATTTTTTATTTTTCATTGTTAAAAAGGTAAGATATTAATTCAGTCTTAATTGGTTTAATCTTTAATATAACTGATAAAATTAAATTTTTATTCCTTTCAGAAAATTGTGAGTTTTTTTGCAACTATCATGAATTTTTTAAATCTCATTTAAAAAGGACATTTTGCACCTAGTATTATTATAAACAAAATTAAAGTTTGTAATTTTTGTATTAATAAATCCTATTTCAAAGCCAACATCATTTGTGGTTCATAGAAGTAAATAGTAAAATTTTATCAGTAGTAAATTTTATCTATAAAATAAGACGACTATAATAAGACTGCCGAAAATAGCCCTGAAACTGTTTACATTCATAGCATAAGATAAGTCTTTAGATTCAAAAAAACTTCCTGAGAACCGAAACTTGGTGCCCTACCATGAGTTCTAGGATTAATTATTGAATAAAAGCTTTTAAATCATGAATTATTTTTATCAAATAATTTTAATTTATTAAGTTTTAGTGGCCAAACATGGATTTTAAAGAATTCTTAAAGCCGAAAATTATGAAAGAGCATACTAAAAAATTAGTGATAAATTATTTATTGTTGTCTCTTTAATAAAATATGTATTCAAACCAACCACACTTTTTTGGTCGGAAACTTTGAGATGCAATAACTCCTAAGCCATAAATGATGTTGATTTTTAATTACCGTAATCCCTCATTTTTTGTCCCGGTCTAAAACAGAAAAAGTGTGTTTTGTCATAAATTTGGTTTTTGATGGTATCTTGTATCGTCACAAAACATTTTGTACCAGCTACAATTCCGAATTTATACCATTATAAAACCTTATCATCAAAAATATTTTCAATTTTCTATGATTTGGTGTGAAAATGGGCTCTAAAAATATCTAAGAATCTTTTCTGTACCATGGTATAAATTCGGAATTGTAGCTGGTACAAAATGTTTTGTGACGGTACAAAATACCATCAAAAACCAAATTTGTGACGTGGTACAAATACGAAAAAAATATTTTGTACCTGGGACAAAAAATGAGGGATTACCGTGGCTTTTTTTTTAATAAAAATAAATTTGGTTGTAGAGTTTATTGAGTGATAAAACAAAAATCTGCATCCACATAAATTTTATGTTGTATTTCAGAAAAGATTCTTAGATATTTTTAGAGCCCATTTTCACACCATATCATAGAAAATTGAAAATATTTTTGATGATAAGGTTTTATAAACCATTACTAGACTATAGTTAAAAACAATTTTAATGACATGAATTTTTGTATTTAAAAAATTTATAGATTTTAAGAGATTTATTTTCATTCTAAACAGACTATGATTAAACCTAATTAAATTTTTGTAAGATTCTGCATTAAAAAAATATAAAAAATTTAAGCTAAATAAATATTTTAAGTGAAGATGAATTAGATTTCATTCTTTTACCATAGAATTTTCAGTTTATGGTGCGCAATCATTAAAATTAAATAATTTGACTCTTACTTTCGGCTATTAAAATAAATATATTTTTATTAAATTCTTTTGAAAATAGCTTGGACACTTTAATGAAGAAAATTTTAAACTTTTTAATTAATTTGTAAATTTGTTTGACCAGAAAATTGAAAAAATATTAAATTTTATTTTGACACTATTTATTTATTAGATTATTTATATTTGCTAAAATATTTTGTTAAGGTATTATTCAATTTTATCAAACAAATGGTATATTAGACATTCCAATATTTGTTCCGATTGATGTATTTTATGAAGAGCTTAAATATTTTAAAATAGATCTATATATGGATTGTGAAACAAAATGTGATGAGTTACTTTTATTGACAGCTCTTAAACATGAAATAAAATTAATAAAACATGAATTAAAAAATTCTCCTTCAGAACAAGAAATAACAGAAAATATTAAATCAAAAATAAAAAAATTACGAACTCGTTTTCACAAATATAAGTATTATATTCAAGATGACGATGAGTTAAATTTTGAAGATGCATCCAATCTGCCTAAAAATAAGCACCAACTGGCATTATGGACTTTTTTGGAACGCCCAAATTCTTCTTTATACAGTCAAGTTTTTGCATTTTTTGGTTTAATAGTTGTTATCATATCAGTTGTAATTATGTGTCTAGAAACTGTAGTTGAATCTCAAGCACGATCCAGTGCCCTTGAAGATAATATGCGCATTGAAGAACGAAATATTATTTTTTTTATTTTGGAATTTTTTTGCAATTTTGTATTTTCAGTTGAATTTTGCCTAAGGCTGATAGCTTCTCTGAATAAAGTGCGATTTTTGAGAAATTTCCTCAATTTGGTTGATATTATTGCTGTTGTGCCTTTTTGGACTGTTTTAATAATAAATAATCAAAATTTTTTGACTCTTTTGAATTTAAATGAGGAAATGGAATTCAAAAAGCGACAAAATAATCAATATGCTTTATCGGTGCTTCGTATTTTGAGACTTACTCGAGTTCTTAGAGTACTTAAGCTTTCAAGACACATTCAAATATTAAACGTCATGGGAAAAATATTATACGAATGTCTCTATGAAATCATTCTGTTGTTAACATTTCTCACTATCAACATAGTTATTTTTTCAAGTCTTATCTATTATATTGAATTGGATACACTTGGGGAAAAATCCCCTTTTATTAGTAAGAAATACAATTAAAATAAAAAATTTCATTATGTTTTTAAATTTTAATTTAAAAGGTATTCCGCATTCTTTTTGGTGGGCTATAATTTCGTTTACTACTATTGGCTATGGAGATTTAATTCCACAGTCAACAATCGGAAAAGTATTTGGATCTTGTTTTATAGTATGTGGAATATTGATAGCATTGCTTCCGGTCCCGATTTTGTCTTGTAAATTTGAAAAAATATACAAAGAATGTTCGTATGAAAACCGGAAAAATTCTGAAGATTGAAACATTGTGGAAAAAAAGTAAAAAGGCCGGATAACTTGTTGCTAATTTTTTTGATTGATACGAATTTCCTTATTTAAGATTGCCGTTTACTTATTTTTTTTACCAAATAAAAAAAATTAGGCTTTTGTGAATATTAATCCAAAATGTAATAGGATTTTAGATTAAATATTTTCCAAACAATTAAAAAATTATAAAAAAAATAGTAAAAATGGTTCAATATTTTTTAATTAAATAAATTATTTATTCAAAAATCAATTTTTCAGTAAAAAAAATATTTATTTCTTAAGAAAAAATAAATGAGAGCATAAAACTTGTCTTCAAGTTATAAATATTCTAAAAGATCTTTAATGTGGTGCTAAGTTATCTAATATTAAATGAATCTAATTTTTTTTCATTAATAAAATAAATTCTATGTGAAGCAATTTTTTATCTTAAATTTTTTTTAGAAAAAAAATTATACTTAACTCGAAAAATATAAAAATTAATTATTAGTTTATTCATTTAGTACTAAATTCATTGTACAGTAATCTCACACTTTTATCCCTACATATTGTTGTCCCCAATAGACTTGTATCACCAAAATAGTTAAGAACCGATGGCTTTGTATTCAAACCAATGTAAAGTTAGGCTACTTATGTCACCAATACATATCCCCAAATTCACTTATTTCACTACTTGTATAGAGAACAAATAAATATTAAGCCATGAACTAACCCACTGTTAAAAAATGGTAGAAAACAATTTAAAGACTAAAGATGAAACAGTGGGTGAAAAAGAGCCAGAAGAAGATGAAGATGATGATGAGATTGAACCTGAACTCGTGACTGCCCATATGGGGTATGATGCGTTTGTTATTTTTAATAGATTTTTAAGTCAATGTAGTACAGTTACTAATGAAAATTTGCGTTATATAAAGATAAAGAGTGTATATAATAAAGTAGAAGTAGAGCAACTAAAAAACTTAAAACAAGTTACTTTATTTGATTGAATTAAACTTAATAATTAACCGTTCAATTTATTTTGTTATTTGTTATTGTAAATAAAAAATTTTATATAAACAGTTTTGTTAACTTTTAGTTGTATCCCCACTTGATACCAGAGACATTTGGGGTGATATAAGTGAGATTTTACTGTATGCATTAAATTCGTTTAGTGCTAGATTACAATAAATAAATCATGTTAAGGTTTAATCAGTTATTTTAATTCTGTAGAGAATAGCAAATTATATCATAAAAAAAAAGTTTTGATAAATAAAATTTTTTATTTAACTAAAATGTATTTTAAACTAATTTAATTTTAAATTCCTAAAATAAATTTGATTAAAATATTTAAATTTTTAATCAATTGAATATTAGTTTTCTTTATCAAATATTATCTTAAAAA
This sequence comes from Brachionus sp. 'Tiscar', assembly GCA_006352455.1. Classification (NCBI taxonomy): domain Eukaryota; kingdom Metazoa; phylum Rotifera; class Eurotatoria; order Ploima; family Brachionidae; genus Brachionus; species Brachionus sp. 'Tiscar'. The sequence continues at coordinate 14,101 of VANL01000471.1, read as the reverse complement.
CATTAATTGACTTAACTTTTAAATATAAATATTTTATATTTTTTTAAATAAAATATAAAAAAAAATTCAATTGAAAAAACAATTAACTAAATAAATTTAATTGTATTATAAATTTTTAACTTTTTTTTGTCATCTCTTAATTTGATAAGTTTCTCATCTGAAATTGCAAAAGCCTTTAATTTCGATTCTAAAGATTTACTCAAAGGGGGAAAAATTTTTTTTGAAATTCCTTGAGAATAAATAGCTGCTTGAAATTTAGACTCTGAGCCTTCAGGTCTATGAATATCTTTTATAAAGCATTTTTTTCCAGCTCCAAGCTGCATATACAAAACTAAATAAGGGGTATTTTTTGTGATATCAAAAAATAAGCTCGAATCTATTTTCTCAATAATACACGAGTCTCTTGGCTCACTCGGATCTTTCCACAGTTTTACTTGTACAAGAATTGCGCTAATTGAATCAAAATTGTTCCTGGCCGAAGCAATTGGAATAACTAAATCTATAGCCCCTTGACCAACTTTACAATGATATGCTGCACAGCGCTTCAGTGCAGATATCAAGGTCATTTTATTCATATTTTCTTTTGCTCTTGTAAAATGAGTAAAATTAACCAATCCATTCAAGAGTAAAACAGGATTTTCTATTTGCTTTTTGATCATTTTTAAACAACAATTTTTTTCATTAGTTTCGCATGACCAATTATTTTCATATTTTCCACATTTGCTAGAGCATTCGCCATAAAGACTTTTAATAAACTCACCAACATAAACTAATTTAGTAAAATGTAGCGGATAAGCTGGTTTGAATGCTTCAATGCACTTATCTTTAGCAAATAGCAATATGAGCTTTGCAATTACTTCCCCTTTATCACCTTTTGAAATTAAAGAAGACTCAATCAATTGAATCAATGTATTGACAAAATATTCTGGAGTTTTTATTGTATTCATTAAAAAAGCTGCTGCTTCTGCTAAAATAGGTTCAGATGGATAATCAATTTGAAAAACATCTCGTTCTTTATCCACATATATACAAACTGCCAGATTTTTTGCTACCATTTCTTGACAAGTTGATAAACATTTTGGTTTGATAATTCCCATTCTGCAACTCAAAATGGCAAGAGAATCTTTTTCATCATACTCGTCAGTAAATGATTTGGAATTAATTAGCTTAGAAGCAGCTAAACGATAAATTTCTTTATAACTAATTGACTCGTATTTTCCATTTGAGTTTGTTCGTGTATAAATCCAAGAGCCCCAAAGTGGACGTCCAAATTTGCAAATGTTTTCATATTGAACTGAATCATGTACACTTTCGATGGACTCAGATGCTCCAAAAATATCCCAATTTGGCAATAGATAAATAGGTTCAAATAATTCCAAACTACCAGAGAAAATTCTATTCGATGGATCTCTAGTAATTGTTGGCATAAATTTACTCAAATGAGAAAAAGTGTCTAAAAATAAAACAAAAATATTTTCTTTTAATTCAGATAAAAGACTCCTAAGAATAAAATAGTTAGAACGTCCATTTTCTCTTTCGCTTAGTAAATTTGATGCTTCATCGAATACAAATAATAATGGCTTATCTCCAGTGTAGGTTGGAATATTGATTTTATCAATTGAATTATTGCATTTTTTTTCAATTAATTTCTTAGCTAAATTGTTTTCAAAATCAATTTCTTGACGGTATCTTTCGAAAAAGTCTCTACAGTCTATCTTACTTTCGTTAAGTAGCTCAATAAATGCACTAAAATAAATTTTGTAATATCTTAAGATATCTGAATTATGACTTAGCATATCATCAGCAAAGCAACTTCGCTTTGGAAAACCTTTAGATTTTGTTGGACGCAAACAGCAATAAACAACATAAAAGTTCTCGTCAGCGAGGCTAATACAAGCTCTTGATTTTCCAAAGCCGCTTGATTGGCAAATGATTGAAAAAGGAGCATAATAACCATTTTTTCTAAAATTTTCTATCATTTTTTTCAATTGATGACTTAAAAAATTTCTGGAGTTAATTCCAATTTTAAAGTTTATTCTTAATTCAATAGAAAATGAATCTCGAATTAAATCTTCAACTAGCTGATTCTCAGAGATTTGTAAATTTTTGGTTGATACATCAAAATTATCAATTAGCCAACTGTGCAGACGATTAGAGTCTATTAATAAAGTTTATTTCAATTTTAAAAATTATCTTTAATTAATATAGAATTCATTTAGTACTAAATTCAAAAAATTAAATTTTTAAAAATATTTTCCTTTTCAAAGATAAAATACTTAATTACTAATTTTCAATAACTTAAAAACCGGTTTGACATTTACATCAGAATTTTTTAAAAGTCGTTAAGTCTTTTGACTTGACTTGAAAATTTATTTTTTTAAAATAAGTCTTATACCGTTCCATGTAGTTATTAAGGGGGTCATCTTTATTTAATTTTTGAAATTAATTTTTATTTAAAAAAAAAGATTCAAATCCTTTCAAATGATTTGACTTAAGTTTCTTAAAATTTGGCTTTAGCCAGACACAAAACAACAAAAATCTTACGATCAAAATGCTAAGTCAATACAAAATTTCAAATGTGGCTTTTTTGTATTTCTGAAATATTTTAATGCAAGTCAAAATGTTTTCTAAAAAAAAAAATCCATGTCTAAATAAAAAAAATTACATAAATTTAAAGTACTTTTTAAATTTTGTGCTAATGTTGTGCTAAAGAAAGTGAAATTGCGAAACAATAAGCGCATAATCAAGATGGATTTGAGCAGTGTGACTCAAAGAGGAAGAGAAAGCCAAAAAAAGTGAGAAAGTTAGACAGCAAGAACAAGTGACCAAATATGGAAGAAAGTCGGTTTCCCCGAAGTGACAAATATTTCCCTAAAAAAATTAAAAAACAGCTTTTAATTTATATTAAAAGTTATTTATGATTACCTTAATTTAATTAACTAACCTAACCCTTAATTTATTTATGATTGTCTTTGGTATAAATTATTTATAATGGACTTTTTTAAAGACTTGAGGGATGTAGTCATATCACGTGACTAATCCTAAATAATTAAATAAATTGACGGTCTTTTTTCATTTAAAAATTTTGATTTATAAGAAACTAGAAAATATCAAAATTTTGAGAGTTCCTACGGAAAGTATAAATTAAAAAAATGCTGGGGCTACCAACGAGAACTTAACGGTTTTGAAGTATAATAGATTTAGATTTTGCTATTCAGCTGACTCATCTATTTTTGCTCCTTAAACCTCTCTTTTTTTTACTTGTTTAGATGAAATAGAAATTCTTACGTCTTTCTATGTAATCTATATGTATTTAAATTTAGTAGTAGTAGTAAAAAATACTGCGACCCAAAAAGGGTTAAGCTTTTACAAGCTATAGCAGTAAATATAAATTTTTTTAAACCATATGTCCAGTTTAGTTTGAAATTTTAATATAAATTAAAAAATTTTTGAGATAAAAAAGAAAAAACCTTTGCTTGAATTCAAATTCAAATTTATCCTTCCATCTTTTACTATAATTTCTATTTGTCCTTTATTATCTGTATATATCGTACTTTCATATATAAATTGGTGTTCATCTTAAAAGTAAAACAATTTTTAATTTCATTTTTCGAAAGTTTTTTTTTACCTGATGTCTCAAGTATTTTCTGATTTTTTTCATTTAAAAAGCATTTTAAATTAATGTTGTGCTGAATTATCATATTTTCTGGGATATTTTTATTTGCTTCATAAACAAACATTCTGATTTTAATTGAGTCCATTTTGAAAATATAATATTTAGAATTTTCAAATTCTATCAAAACGCTTTAAATACACAGTTAAATTTTAAGCATTTTTTGCATATTTTGGCATAAGGATTTTTTTTTCTTTAATTTAAAAAAAACTTTAATGCTTTAGCTTTTTAAAACAGTGATGAAATTTAAATACTTATTAAAATGTTTTAAAAAAATTTGAAATTTTTAATTGGGCATTTTCATTCATAAAAAGCATAACAATTTTTCTGGCCAATTTAGAAAAATTTAATCTTTTGCAATAAAATTATTAGCTTTTAATTTGATTATTCTGTAATTGGTAAACAAGGAACCTTTTTTCCTCTTAAATAGCTGTTTTTTGTACGATAAATTTCATATCATATTTATCGTAAAATAAAGATTTTATGATTTGAGTAAAAATTAAGTAATGATTTTGAGTAATGATTTATTTTAAAAATTAATATTTTAAACTTCTCGTTTATGGAATTTTTTTTTCCAAAAATCAAACAAATGCTTTAATTCGTTCTCACTCAATGCAATTTTAGCCTCACCGATTTCACCAGGTGAAATTTTTGATCGGTCTAAAGAAAATTCAATCGGCTTATTTAAAGATTCAGTCGTTAAGACTTTTTTAGCAACAACTTTTATGCCAAAATTTGAAAGCTTTTCATCAAAAAAAGCTTTTTCCAAATCAATTAAATCATAGCGAGCAAAATTTTTCTCTAATCGAGCTTGATGCTTTTTCACTAATTTATTTATGATGTTTATCTTTTCGTTGTCAGGCTGAGTCGTTCTTTCAAAAACAAAAAAATAGGCTTTAAAATCATTTGGACAGTAGTTGACTTTGCAACCAACTGCATAAGAATTATTCGTATATTCGTTTAAATAAACTAGACATTCATTTACTAGGAGATCAAGACTTTCATTTGCAAAGACACAACGAACAATAACAGGTTGGCATCCATGTTCTTCTGAAAAAATTATAGAATCTGGAATTTTGGACTGTACAAAACCTCCTCCCAAAGTGTTGCATACATTTAAGCGACTTTGTGCGCTGATTTTATATTTTTCAATTCGGCCCAAATTCAACGATTCTTTTATTTTTTCTGATAATGTTGAGCACAAAAAAGAGTCCAAAATAGTGAATGAATATGCTATATACACATTTGAATCATGTATGACAGCTTTCCCAAATTTGTTTATAGATTCAATTGAAAATTCGTTCAACAAACCAACAAGCCAGTTTTCATTACTTTTTGGTATTTCATAGTGTTCAAATTTTGTTTCAAAATAGTTTGCAATATCCATTTTAATTTTTTTTTACTTTAAAATGAAAGAATTTTAAATTTTTAGTTGGAATTTTTAAAACTATTTTATTTATATGTTCTAATTTTAGAATCGACATAACTCTTCGATTCAAGAATAAGCTTTTTAATTTTAAATAATTTTATTTTTGATTCAAATATGATTTTTTTTTTACAAATATAAAAAATTTAAGGCAAATTGAAGTATATGATCAAATTAAAATGATCATGTTCAAAATTTTTCATAAAAAAAGGTTTTTTAGTTATTTTAGATTCAAATATTTTTACAGAAACACATTTTCAAAGTAAAAATTCAATGTTTAACTTAGAATTTTATAAATGCACATTTCTGCAAAAAATTTCTGCATGCAGAATTATGCACAACACTCAGATATGGTTTAACATTATATGCTACACATGAAAATAAGTCTCTGCATTAAATTTTATCATTTCAAGCACTCTTAAAATTTTTTTAAAGGAAAAATTTTGAGCATGAGAATAAAAATTTTGACCAGAAACTTCAATTTGCCAAAATTTAACATATAAAAAGATGAAAAAATTTTAAATTATTTTCTCAATTTAAAAAAAAATCATAAAATAATAATAAATAATAATATATATAAGCTACAGCAAGACTAGCTTGCGGAGGTGATCTACTAGGAAGTAACCTATGGTAGCTCCTTGCACATAACAGATAGAAAGTACCGAAAAAAGAAACCCTGTATAAATTTTTAGGTCAAATAAGAGTTAAGGTTACAGATAGAAAGAGCTATAAACAAAAAAATTTATAGATAAATGTTCATCTTCAAAATTGTTGACTAGACCGGAAGGCATCGTATCCGTTCTTAATATTGGAACATGAATTTTTTTTTTTAATTTCATTTTTATGTTTTTTTTTAAGATCAATACTAATTTCAATTTAAAAGCTAGTCTAAAAATTATATTTTTGATCTACCAAAACCAAGTTTGTGTTGAAAAATTATAAATATGAGTGATCTAAAAAGTATGGGTAGTAATACTTTTTTATGATTTTTAAAATAAAAGATTATTTGAATTAAAACAAAAATCCTAGATTTTCTTACATCATAAAATCAACTTAAATTAAACTTTAAAAAAAAAGCTGTTAAAACAAAACCTTCTTAGAACAAATCACAGTTTCGAATTTTTTAATTTCGAAAATTTGCTCAAAAAAAAATAAAACGAAATTACTTATTTAATAATTTTGAATTTTAAATTCATTTTAATGCTTAAAAAAATAATTCTTTATATTTATTATTGGTATGCCTAATGGGTTCAATTTACGTAGTTTTAATTAATTTTTTTTTTTTAAATTAAACATGTTTAGATGAAAATTGATATTGTATGTGCATAAATCAATTAAAGTTAAATAGAATCTAAAAACGAAACCCAAATTTTAGAAATTTTTATCAACTAATTTAGAAAAAGCTTCCGTTAATGAAAAAATTAGCTATATCTGTATATTTTTTCGGAAAATTCATTTATTCAAATATAAAACTTTTTAAATTTAAAATCAAATTAAAAATTTTTTTTTACTATTATTTTCTAATATTTGTTTAATTTTTTCTTTTATTAGAGGCAATAAAAAAATCCAAATTATTATTTTTTAAATGGCTAATCAGCAAAAAAAAAGTTTTATTTAGTAATCGTACAATTAAAATCTGCACTTTGTTTAGTTGTTACCGAGCAACAATTAATAATTTTTTTTAAATATTCGATAAAATTTTTAATTTCTTTTAAAAACCAAAAATTTAAGATAATACTCTCAAAGCGATAATAAAAGTTAAATGATCAAAATTTTTTGATAAAAAAATATAGAATATCAATCTTATAAATTGCAGATTATTTTTCTTCATTCCTATAAATTTATGTAAAAAAATTTCTTTTCGTTTTTTGATTCAATTTGTTCCAAATACCACCTTAGGGCTGAATGAAATTTCCAATTTTTTTTAAAATTTATTTTACTTTTTTTTTCAATAAGATTTTTGTTATTAGTCAAATATAAAAATATTAGACGTTTTTTGACCCAGTCAAAAATAAAATTAACAATCACTTAAAGCTTTTTTAATTTAGGAGAATTCAAAAATATAGTCCCACTATTGTTATTTTAATTAAAAATATTTTACATTAATAATTAAGCAATAAATTGAGTAGTTCGAATTTTGAATTAAGCTGCAAAAGAGGTCTGAATCGGCAAAATTTAAAAAAAATGAACTATTTCTTTGTATACCTATGACGAAACCATTAAATACTTAGTTAAATTATTTGACAAAAGAATATTTAAGTAAATTTGTTAAAAAGACTATTAGTTTTGTAAGTCTTCAATGAAGCATACTTGAAAAAAAATATACCGATTTTTAAATAGCCAATTTGTGCTTTTTTTCAATTCGATTGGATAGATCTTTTGGGAAACTCGACAAAATATCTAATTTATGTCACGACTAGCTTATAAATCATATGATTAATCAAAAATTTGGATTAAATTAAACTCAGTAAAGCTTTCTATTTTTTTATGAAAAATTATATTTAAAAAATTTATTTTATAAATTTTGAATCTGGTAAATATTAATTTTTTTTGTGTATTTGCCGCAGGTTCTATGAACATTTTATATTATAATGTTTGTTAAAGACTGACTTTACTTAGCCCTAGGTCAACAGCAAATAGTTCAATCTTAAATTCTAACTCGATCAAATGAAGCTTAATAGATTTTAATTAACCCCTCCGTATAGACTACATGTTCGAAAGCTTAGCAACTCCTATCGGTATTGTTCAAAGCTGTATATAATAAGCTTAAAACTAGTAATTTCGAAAAATCAGTAGAAAATTTTTCTCTTAAATCAAGGTAACACATTCTCATTAAAAAACTATATAAAAACCAGGCTAATTTGATTCTTTTGAGCGTGACAGGTCTGGCATCGTTTAACAAATTTATTTTATTGATTTTCTCTTTTCCTTTTAAAATAAAATTAAAATATTACGAAATTTAAAATTGAATAAAGCGAATTTTTAATTAATAAAGAACCGATTTGTTAGTTCTCTTATCCAACTCAAAGGTCTTTAGAGAATTTATTCTTGGTAACCTAGGATACAAGTCTTTTCATATATTTTTCATGTTTTTTTTTTTTAATTCTACCTTTTTTGTTTAGTTGCTTTTTTAAAATAAATGATAAATTTATCAAAAATTTTAGAATTTTAATGAATAAATGGCATCTTATGAAGGAGTAACACCTCATCAGCAAGATGAATATCACCAACAAACTCAGCGCACTGACAACACTCTAACTAGACAAGAGAACTACAATGGATTCATGACTCATCGGGGACATGAAATGCAAAATAACCCCAAAAGTCTGACCCTTGAGTACGGCAAAACAATTAAGCTTTTGCGCAATGGCGACGAGTTCTATCGAGGGCAAAAAGTTGTTATAAACTCTAGAAAATACCGATATTTTGACGTTTTCTTGGACGATTTGTCCGACATGATGCAAGCCCGTTTTGGCGCCGTTAGAAACATTCATACACCAGTTCACGGACATAAAGTCAGAAGCCTTGATCAAATTGAAGATGGGAAAACTTATGTAGCTTCAGGTACTGGACGTTTTGTTAAGCTTGATTATAAGGATATATCAGAAGGAAAGCGCAAGCGCATACCACCCAAAAAAGTAAAAGAATTAGCAATTTTTAATTATGTTTTTATCTTTATCTAATATTTTAAAGCTTCCAGCTCTAAATAGACCAATTGATTATTCTCATATTCAAGTACCACAGTATGACAAGCCCAACAATATTTTAATACATGTTTACAAAAATGGAGAAGTTTTGACCCCTCCGGCCAAAGTACTTCTTACTAAAAACACATTATCTAGTTATGATGCTGTTCTAAATGAGATTACCTATAAAGTTCAACTATTGAACGGAGCTGTTTTAAAGTAATTATTGTATATTTTACTTGAGTTTCAAAAAATTAAATTTGATATTTAGACTTTATACCTTAGATGGAGAATTAGTTATAACTCCTGCTCAATTAATATCTGGACATGGATATGTGGCTGCTAATAAAGAAAAATTCAAAAGATGTGAATATATGTTACCACATGATGGCCATCATACTTCACCAAGAAATGCACGAAAATTGTAAGTAGTTTGAATTTTTTTTTAACTAGCTAGCAATATTTGGCTTGAGAGTTCTAATTTAATTTATTTAAATTAAGTCATACGATAATTTTTTTAATAAAAAAAAATTTTATTTAATTAAAATTGAATAAATAAAGCTTCAAATTTATTCAATAATTTTCTACTTATTTTTAAAACATATATTTAGCTATATTTATATTTATTTATAGCTAAATGCAAAGCCTCATAGTTACTTATTAAATAAAAAGCAAAATATTTTCAATTTCTTACTTTGTTTTGATTTGATTATTTGAATAAAATAGAGAGCAAAGTATCAGGCTTAATTTTATTAGTGTAGTTTCGATTTGCGTTTTTTTAAGACTTTAGAAACCTGAAAATTATAATTTTTCACGGAAATCTTAAAGAAAAACATGATACTTTTTTTTTTTAGGAAACCTTTAGCTTTAAAATTAAAAATATAAATTGAATCTTTAATCATGAGATAGTTTCCTAGATTTTTAGATCATAAAATTAATAATAAAATCAAAATTCAAATATGTTATCAAACAAATATAAGAAGTTTTTAGTTATAAAATAAGATTTAGATAAATCAAAAAAATTTTTTTTTGGAATTTAAAAAAAAATAATAATGATAAATGCAATAAAAGCTAGACAAATTAAATAATCATTGAGAAAATTAAAAAATAAATTTATTTTACTCTCTCTTTTACTAAACATTATGAAAATTTTTTTAAAAAATTTGATGCTTTAAACTCCCGCTTTTATATACATTTTTAACAAAGAAACTCGCAACCCATTTACAATTCATCTAATCCATCAACATCAGGCAAATCAACATTTAGTTATCCCGGAAAACCTTACACCGGATGGTTTGCATAGCAAACAAATTAAATTATATGTTTTGAAAATTTATTATTTCAAATAGGCACAAGGAAAATGGAAGACGTGAAGGAAGCTTACCTCCAGTAATTGGTCCGAAGCCAAACAGAAACAATCAAAGATCTAATAATAGTCGTTTCGATGTTGATAGAGATGAGGGTGGAATTTTCAAAGCTAAAAACAAAAACATCAACAATGTCAAGACCGTACAAGACTCGAATGACTTGTATATTGATATGCCAGTAGATTACAGGAAACCAAAAGAAATAATTGATGTAAATGATTAATTTTTATGATGTATTTAATAAAACTATAATTCTAAACTTAAAGGAAGAGGTAAATGGTGAGCGAAACCGACAGTCGCTGCCGCAAAACACTGTAGCCAAACCAAATTCTAAACAACCACCACAACAAAGCAATTTTTCCCCTAACAACGATGTCAAGCAACCATATGAGCCAGTAAGTCATGCCTAATCTATCGCTTTAAGTGTACATTTTTGTTAACGCTTTTAAAATTAAAATCATTTTCTTTTTTTGTTAATCTATTAAAAAATTTAAAAGCTAAACATAAAAATTTATGTATCTTTTGCATTTGCTTCTTAATTAATCTTGTTGCACTCTGCTAGCCTAGTGATCAAGAAAATTTTACAATCGCATCGATAAACCTGAGTGATATACCGACCGCCGACTCTTCGACTTCGTCAAATTATCCCGAAACAGCCCAAGAGTTTAAAATTGAATACAATCATCACTATGTTCCCCCCCAATTGAACAATTTTGAAATCAACAATGAAACTTATATATTTGGCCAAAACGATGAAATTCAAGCAAATGTGACCAGAACTTTGGAAAACTTCAATCTAGAAGAGACTTATGATGTTCATCATTTACATGATGACGATGATGAAAACGATGAAACTTCGGCAGATGAGCAATCTACACCACGAGCTAAAAGTGGTGAGCTTATACAGGCTGATTATTTACTAGAACCAGAAATTGGAAATATAGAAAACAATGATGAAAGGACCAAATCCAACGACAACAAAATTTTCATAGAAACAGAAGACCTTCTGGATAAGCTAATAGAACAAGTCCAGAATACGATACCAGTTAAAAGTCAAGTCAATTCTTCATCTAGCTTTTATAATTCACTTCAGTGTTAAAGCCGTAAAGCAATTATGTAGTCTTTAGTTGTAATCATTCAAATGTTTAAGAAATTTTTATGTTTAGCTTTATTTTTATAATTTTTTTTAAATTAATCGGACTAAAAAAATCAAAAAAAAAGGTTTTTTTTTTAACTTTTAATTTTATTTAGTTAAATTAGAGTTTTAGTTCACTTTTAGTAAAAAATATACTTTTTAACACACTTTTTTAGCTTTTTTGAATTCACCAAATAACTTGCTTACTAATATTAAAACTATTTTCAGGTAAAAAAAGACAATCAAAAAATTACACATTAATAGACTAGATTATTTAGGAATTTAGGAAAAAAGTGACTGTAATTGAATTTTTCAACAACAAAAAAATTAGTAAAATGCATGCACTCTTTCCTTTTCAAAGACCCAAATTTTCTGTGTAGAATATAAAAAATATTCGATAATTAATTTATTTTTTTATAAGAAAAAAATTGATTATGATGCTTATTTAAATTCTCAAAATGATCAAAGTCCAATAGATACAAAAAGATCAGTTGATAATGAAACAAAGCAAGATTTAATTAATCCAAATGAATCGTTGAATATTGATTTATATGAGAATAATGAAAGAAACGATGAAAAGACCATTGAGTCGTTTAACGATAATGGTTTCAAAACACAAAGAATTAGTTCAACTAATAATAAAAATAAATCAATGAGTGACGAGGAAGCTGCAACTAAAATACAATCGGTTTATCGAGGTTTCAAGGTTCGCGAAGATATAAAAAAAGTAAATTTTTTTATTTTTAATTTAAAAAAGTTTTAATTTTTTTGTTTTTTTTTAAGACTGAAAATAAATAAACATTTAAGCTGTTTGAATTTAAATCCAAATTAATTATTTAGTGAAAAATCAATTAATATCAATAGTTTTTTTTATAATTTAAATGGCACATTTTAATCACATAAAGCTTTTTTAAATTTTTTTTGATTTTTAATTAAAATATAATAAAATCAATTGGATTTTTTATTTTTTTTTGAAATATTTGACTTGAAATTAAAATGAATTATTAAAAAAAAAATAATTTTAAAGTTTTGAAAACAAAAAATAAAATGAATTCATCAACTGTCAAACGAAACTATTAATATGTATGCATAAAGAATAAATTAAATATGTTTAATTTGAGAAATCTTTTAAAATTTTCACTTAATAACCTTTTGAATTATAAATGAAATTCACTTTGTAAAGTTTAATATGAAATTTAAAAAATTCTACAAAAACAAAACAATTTAACTTTTAAAACTAAACTAATAGATAATTTTAAATTAATTTTCGATTTTAATAAAAATTACAAAAGAACAAATTGTTACGCTTAAAAATTCTTTAATTTTTCTTTGACAAAACTTTGGCCTTATTTTTAAACATAATCATAAGATTTTTATTTTTTACAATTATTTTATACTTAATCTTTAATTTATTTTATTTTATTTTTTTATACTTATTTAATTTGAGAAACGTGAAAAATGGTGAAAAAAAAGCTTTTGCGAGGGACACATGATCTATGCGACCTGACCATGTACAAGCAAGTAAGAGGTATCGTTGGATACATAAAAGATTAAACGAGTGACAGCAACACGTTGTAAAAAATTCACTAGCGATCCCATAGCTACAGCCCGTTAAAGTTTTTTTTCTAAAAATTGCTGTCGCGAGCCATAAGCAGGCAGCGAAACCGCATCCATCCGATGCACAATTGTTTTTGAATATTGCTTTTTATTTTTAAATAATAAAGGAATTCTATTTAACTCTTTACAAAAAAAATGATTATTTATTTAAAAATAATCTCCCCTTGCGGGGATAGAAGTTTAAGTATTTTAAAAAAAATTGATTGTACAAATTAAAATATTTTTTCTGAAAAAAAAAACAAAAGTCGTAAGAGAAGGTGGGGCTTTTAACTGGTATCCTATTCCGACCCAAAGAGTCTAGTTAATTCAATCTTAAACCTCAAAGGACCGGCGATGTCAATTTGACACTTTTTTTAATAATTTTTTAATAATCAATTCGAATAAAGATTAAGAGTAAATTTTATATATAATATTATAATTGAGCCTATTCTATCCTAGTGGATAATGGCGCTCATCTCCTTTTCAAGTACCTTTTTGAGCAACGGTTACGATCTGACACAGAGGCTACACCGGCATTATTACCCAGTCGAAACTGGTCCCACTATTTTTATGATGAAAGAGATTTAAACATTCGCCCCGTATTGCAGAGATATTTTGAAGATTTTTTCACCCTCAGCAGGTTTTGAACCCTCGACTAGAGGACTTTTTGAGGGTTTTAGGAAGTTCAAGGTTGCGTGACAGCCTATTTCAGCAAGGCATTAAATGTAAAGTTGACCATATATTTTTATACAAGGTAGCCCAAAGTAATCCTGTGTAAAATTTAATGGGGATCAGTTTACCGCAACAATTTTTTTTTTCAATTTAAAAAAAGTACCGAGATTTTTTGAACACACGTTATTCTAATAGTAATTTTTAACAAAATCTCAACAAGGATGAAAAATAAACATGAATTCTCTAAAATCTTTATTTAGTTTATTTTTTATTTAATTTTAATTAAAATATTTTTAAAAAAAAGGAAAAATCTTAAAATACTGACGGTCGTGGTATTGGCTATTTATCTTTAGCAAAATCAATTAATGAAGACAATTTTTTGCCGTTGGATAATTAAAAAAAATGCAAAACCTCTAAGGATAACACAGCCTAATCTACAACCGATCTTATCACTATAAATAAACTCAACATATTTCTAGTTTATTACACATTGATCATTGAAAAAATCTGACACGCTTTTATAGTAAATGAGTGAATTTTCAGTAT